>BQNB010027812.1:4547-24756 GCA_026074375.1 Tanacetum coccineum
GTTCAATCACCATCTAATTGTTTTGGTAAAATTGTGTTTAATAAGTTAAAACGTTTATAATTACCGTTGTAGTAAAACTGGCGTAACTTTCGCGTTTAAAGCCCGATTTTGACGTTTCTTATGCCCACGCTTTCGTATTTGGACGAGTTATCATAATTTGACATTTTCATATTTTTGATCCTCTAATGAACAATACTTTTACTGTTCATACCAGTTATAAATTTATTTTTATAACTTAAATTAACGTAATACTCATAAACGTCGTATTTTATTCGTTATAGCTCCGTTTTTAGCGATTCTTTCGAGCACGTTCTCGTAATTGAAAGTTCTAATGATTTATGAACAGTAACTTTTATAAAAATTGTTTTATAAAAGTATTAATTGTAGTAAACTCGCGAAATTTATAATTCATTCGTTATTAATTGAAAAATTCTGATTCTTATCAATTTAGAATACTAAAAATATGTGTAATTTGTTAAAAATACTAAACTTGCTGTTTTATATAATTTTTATAAATTGTTTTATAAAAATTCTTTTATAAATCCGTTTATTTATCGTATAACTTGTTTTTACCTTAACTTTTTCGTTATTTATCCGTTTTTCAAGTTTCTTAGCTTTTTCGAATCGTCATGAGACATACTATTTTATAAAAATATAAAGTGGACAGGTGGTATGTCGATTTAAAACAAAAAGTTAGGGTGTCTTTCTTAATTCCATATGCAAACTTTGTTTCTATAACTTTTAACTTTGTATTTTACCATAAGTCTTTTGTACTATATATACATATATATATATATATATGTATATGTATATATATATATATTGTATACCCTACATATAATATGGTCCATTAGTCCATCATTGTCCTCATATGTCCAAATTACCAAGATTAACAAGTTGATTATACACATTTACTTGTAGCTTTTCATGTAAATCATTAAAAACCCTAATCTTTCATTAACACTTTTTAAGCTTAACCAAGGTTGTTCATCATTTATACTTACATTATAATCTTATTTTAGTGTTCATATAACATCACTAAAAGTCCATAAACAAGATTAACATGTCATTTGCATTACTTTTACTTGTAACATATTAAGTAAACTTTCTAAACCCTAATTTGTACATAATCATTTTTACACTTAACCAACATGGTATAACACTTATAGATCCATTTTAACATGATATTATCATTATCACAACATATGTAAAAGTGTACAAAATGATTATCACAAGTAAAAACTCTTTTTACATGTTTAAAAGTCCTAAATGGTGATTCTAGCTATATAGAACTCATATATGCATATAATCATGAAATGAAAAGATAAGGGTTCTTAGATAACCTTATGATAATGATGTATAATGATGAGAAATATGATCTAAACCCTTGTTTAGATTTAAAACCCAAGCTTGCAAGCTATGAAAACCCTAATTCAATATGAAACCCTAATCTTGATTTCTTGCTTCAACACTTGAAAACCTTTAACCAATACTTGGAAACATCTTAGTATGCCTTAGGAATGATATGTGTATGTGTGTATGCTTTTAGAAAATCAAGGTATGGATTGCTTAAAAAGAGTGTTTTGAGCCGTGGGCTTTAATGAGCACAAAGGGAGAGTTTTTGATTTCTTTTCTAAGTGTTTTGTGTTGTATGAGTTCTTACCACTTAAATACTTGTATATATTTTATAAGTCTAGTCAAAGAGACATAGTGAGGGTCTTTAGGAAGTCCTTAGTCTTGTTCTTTGGTCAAAGTTTGAAGAAATTGAATAGATGTTCCCTAATAGTTGAGGTTATCCCATGAAATCAAGGAGGTATGTTTTCTTATGAGATTTTCTTGTATCCTCTTGACCATATCCGGCCATATACACATATACATGACATATTTTTGTAGTTTTTATATATTGGGTATAAATGTGGGTATTTGTTGAAGCGTAGAAAAGTTTTGGTGGTTCCGGGAATGCCTAAACGCAATTTATCGCGAAACGAAATCAATTTACGCAACCAATAAAAATAAAATGAACAAAGACCATAATCATTCTCAAAATAATTATTTAATACTTGATTGATGTAAACGCTTAATTGTTTGATGCCCGTTTACATTGAACGCTAATTTTTGGCGTACGCGATTAAACTTAACGTTTACGATTTAAAGCAAACACGTACAATACAAAAGATACATTGTGGATTTATTGACGACGTCAATGACCCTAAAACACGGGGTGTTATAACATTTGATGAATCTAAACTTTGGCATAGAAGGCTAGGTCACTTCAATTTTAAAACCATGAATAAATTGGTTAAGGGAAATCTTGTAAGAGGTTTACCTTCCAAACTTTTTGAAAATGATCAAACCTGTGTTGCTTGTCAAAAGAGAAAGCAACACAGAGCCTCTTGTAAGTCCAAAACAGAGAACTCAATCAGTCTTCCTTTACATTTGTTGCATATGGACTTGTTTGGTCTAACATTTGTAAAAAGCCTTATGAAGAAAATGTATTGCCTAGTTGTCACAGATGATTATAGTAGGTTTACATGGGTTTTCTTTCTAGCTTCTAACGACGAGACTAGTGGCATTCTTAAGTCCTTTATAACTAGGATAGAAAATCTAGTAGATCACAAGGTTAAGGTGATTAGGTGTGATAATGGAACTGAATTCAAAAATAGAGAAATGAATAAGTTTTGTGAGATGAAGGGTATTTTGAGACAATTTAGTGTAGCTAGAACACCTCAACAAAATGGAGTTGCTAAGAGGAGGAATAGGACACTAATTGAGGATGCTAGGACTATGCTAGCTATTCTAAGTTGCCAACTACTTTTTGGGCAGAAGCAATTAATACTGCTTGCTATGTGCAAAATAGAGTGTTAGTAGTTAAGCCTTATAACAAGACCCCATATGAACTTTTTCATGGTAGAACACCAACCTTAAGTTTTATGAGACCATTTAGATGTCCTGTTACCATTCTTAATATCATAGATCACTTAGGCAAATTTGATGGTAAGGCTGATGAAGGTTTCTTTGTTGGATACTCTTTGAATAGTAAAGCCTTTAGAGTATTCAATAGTAGAACAAGAATAGTGGAAGAAAACTTGCATATTAGGTTTAGTGAGAATACACCTAATGTTGTAGGTAGTGGACCAGATTGGCTATTTGATATTGATTCACTAACAAGAACAATGAATTATGAGCTAATTGTTGCTGGTACATAGTCTAATGGTTTTGCATGTACAAAAAGCATGGTGATTATGCAGGTCAAATGGAAAGGGGACAGAAAACCTGTCAAAAATTCATTTTCTGCTTCTATTATGGACTGCTGATCCACATTTTCTTAAAAATCTAATAAAGTTTCTAAGGATGATAGATCCAAACTTTCAAATGATGATGAAAAGAAGGTTTGATGAAGATTCAAGAAAAGGATAGTGAATTGTAATGATCAAGAGAAGGAAAATAATGTTAACTGCACGAAAATGTTAATGTGTTAGCACAAATGAGTTAATGATGTTAGTGGAAAAACAAGGTGGAACTTAATTTGATCCAAATATGCCTGCTTTTGGAAGATTATTGCATTTTTGATTACTCAAATAATGATGACCGATGATGGTGTAAAGGCTGCAGGAAACAATTTGGATACAAACAATCCCAAGTCTGTCCTTTCCAACTACAAGAATTCATAATGTCATCCTCTTGCTCAACGTGATTGGAGATTTGAATCTATACCACAAACATGAATAAGGATGTCAAAGAATTTAGAGGACAGGCAGTTGTTAGTACTATTTAACAAAGAACAAAACCATAAAGACCTTCAAAACTGCTTGTTTGCTTGCTTTTTATCACAGGAAGAACCCAAAAAGTTAATTCATGCATTGAAAGATCCAAGCTGGATATAGGGCTATACAGGAGTGCATTCTTCAAATTTCAAGTTACAGAAGTTATTGAACTTTAGTGGATTTACCAAATGAAAAAGGGCTATAGGCTCTAATGGGTTGTCAAGAATAAAAAGATGAAAGAGGAAATACTGTGATTAGGAATTAAAGCAAGATTGGTTGCTCAAGGGTACATACAGGGAAGAAGGGATTTGACTATGATGAAGTTTTTGCCATATTGCAATGAATTGAAGCTATTAGGCTATTTTTAGCTTATGTCTTCTTATAAGATTTTTGTGTGATATCAAATTATGCGATGTTTCAAATAGTGCTTTTCTCTATGGGAAGATTGGAGAAGAGGTGTATGTATGTCAACCACCAGGATTTGAAGATCCAGACTTTCTTGATAAAGTATACAAGGTTGAAAAAGCACTGTATGGATACATTTATAGCTCTGTAGAGCTTAGTTTATGAAACTTGTCAACATATCTGTTGGGACAAAGTGTTTTCAAAGAGAGAAAAATTGACAAAACCTTATTAATCAAAAGTACAAAGGTGTATTTGTTGGTCATGTTGTATGTGGGATGATATCATCTTTGGTTCAACAAAGAAAGAGCTATGCATTGCATTTGAGAAGTTGATGCATGAGAAATTTCAGATGAGTTCTATGGGAGAACTAACATTCTTCTTGGGATTACAAGTGCATCAAAAGAAGAATGGGATATTTATTAGTCAAGATAAATATGTTGCTGAAATTTTAAAGAAATTTAGGTTTAAGAAGTCAGACTTGCATGCACTCCATATGGAAACTCAATAGCTTTGCGCAAGGGTTAAGAATGGTGAAGAAGTAGATGTTCATATGTATAGGTCAATGATTAGTTCATTGATGTATCTTACATCTTCAATACCTGACATCATATTTGTAGTGTGTGCCTGTGCTAGATACCAAGTCAATCCAAAGGTTTCACATCTTCATGCTGTGAAAAGGATTTTTAGGTACTTATAAGGTCAACCAAAATTGGGCCTTTGGTATCTAAAAGATTCTCCTTTTGATCTGGTAGCATACACTGATAGTGATTATGCTAGAGCAAGCTTGGATAGGAAATCTACAATAGGAGGTTGTCAATTCCTTGGATGTAGATTAATATCATGGCAGTGCAAGAAACAGACAGTGGTTGCAAATTCCACAACAGAAGCTGAGTATGTGGCTGCTTCAAGTTGTTGTGGACAAGTGCTTTGGATTCATAATCAACTACTTGATTATGGGTATAATTTTATGCATACCAAGATCTTTATTGACAATAACAGTACAATTTGCATAATTAAAAATCTTGTTTTTCATTCAAAAACAAAGCATATAGAGATCAGACATCTTTTATAGAGAATTTGCAATTGAAAGAAATTGATTCAATGGTCAAAATCCATACTAACAAGAATGTTGCAGATTTGCTTACAAAAGTTTTTGATGTAAGTAGATTTCAATATTTCATTGCTAGCATTAGAATGTGATACGCGTCCGAACACACTATATATATAATATAATATATAAGTATATAAGGATTATATCAAATAATAGTATAGTAAGTATTTTTCGTCGGATTTAAGAAACAAACTTTTAACCAAAGTTGTCTCAAAAACCTCTCGGGTCGTTTTCCCTCGACGAAGTGTGAATTGAAAATCGGTTAAGTCCGTGATCGCGCGTTTTGAATGGTTTTAAAGAGATTTGGTTTTCTAAATCCTACTAAATATGAATGAAAGTAAATAAATGCACGAAAACAAGTAAGAAAGCAATGTCAATTAAACACGTAAGCATAAAACGTAAACGGGAATTAAAGAAACGCGACAATTAAAACCTAAATTAAACCTAAAAATGGTTTTTTAACTTTTCCTAATCCTAATTACTAACAAATGAGTAAAAGCAAAAGAAACCCTAAAACGAGAACAAATTTTATGTCTGAAAAAATGAAAAAAAAATCGAGACTGGGGAACGAAATCCCGTTCTTTAAAAAGTGAAATTACAAAATATTAATCCTACGAAAGAAAATTTCAAACCTAAGCCTAAAATATGATTAAAGAAAATTTTAGAAAAAAGAATTTTATTTTTTTGATTATTATTTTATTTATTATGAATTAAAAACAAATTTAATCTAATTAAATCATTAAAAATAGTACACTAATCCTATGAATTCTAAAAAAATAGGGAAAGTAAATTGAACTGAGCAGAATTTAGGAAAAATACTAACTTAAAAATTTGCTTAATGAATAAGCTTAAAATAAGCGGAAAAGCACAAATAAGCATTAACACTTAAAAGACTATAAGGAATAAATTGTGCAATACTAAAACTGAAAAAGACCCAAGGGCGGATGGTAAGTGTGTGTTGTGTTGAGGCTTTGTAAGGTTGAGGAGGGTTGAGGTCCAGGGTTCGAGCCTTGCTCACCCTGGATTTCCCCTCTTCCCTTTTTTTTATTTTGCAAATTTAGGTTTTGGAAAAGCTTTATTACCCTAAAATAAGTATTTTTTGTGACAACTTTTTTGAAAACTAAGAATAAGCTGGTAAACAGCTTATTTAAGATGACAGTTTACTCTAAAAGTTAGAAAAGAAAATTTGCTAACTGTTTTGTCTTTTTAAAAGACTTAATAAGCTCTTGGAAAGTAAAATAAGCTATGACAGATATTATCCTACTCTTAATAAGCAACTAGGAAATAATTTAAGCTAAACAAATGAGCTGAATAAAAAACAAAAAGCTAATAAGCAGTTTGACTGTTTAGGCTAACAAAACAGCTCAAGGACCACTTTTCAAGCTTATTTTTAAGCTTGTAGATGGATCCTTATAGCTATAAGACCTATACTACTGAAAAGATAGAACTATAAGCTACTTAAAACTTCATTTGAAAAGCATTTTGAAATTCAACAAAGCTATGAAAAGTCTATTTGAAAAAGCTGATACAAACAGACTAATATAGTTTTTGGTTTTTAAGAAAAAGTGAAATAAGATTAATGTCGTAGTGCTTTCGATAGATTCATGTATCCTCCGATTGATTCCCGCATCAGTGCGCTTTCTTTCAATTTGCATGGCTTGTCGGTTAGCGAGCATGCAATTATGTGATTTTTGTACGCTTAATGATAAGCGCTTTGTTTGAATAACGCCTTCGATGGAGTTATGCTCACTCCAAACAATTATTTTTATAATGACGGATCTCTTTTGAGGAGACCCGTTGGCCGATATGCGTTTTGATTTGATCGATGTGATCATCGATGATTTTTGAATCCATTGTCGCCTTGAAAAGTTTCTAAATGCGCCCACTCATATCGACTTGTAAATTGTTATATGGACTTTTCCGAACTTGTATCCACCAACGCGGGCATGATAAGTATAGTAATGCACCATGAACCACTTCTAATGGCTTCTTCTTCGAATCGGGTAATTATCCTTCCTTATAAGGATTTCCGCGACATTCAACCCGTTTACTTATGCCTGTTGCATATATTTGATGCTTTGACTTTATTCATTCAATTTTCGTTGAAAACTTTGACAATGACTTGTCTATATCCTCATCTCTTCACCATTAAACCGATGATGATTAAGATGAATTGAGCGCCGGGACGTCGCTCCCTAAAGGGGTAGATACTTTAACAACCCGAATTTAAGGCAGATAATTTAATCAAGCTTTAATACTATTTTAATTTTTATATTCGCGCCTTGTCGAAACCGTGTCAAAACTAATATTTTTACACTTTTAATATTTAAATTCATACTCCATTCTTATTTTTACTTTTGAGTAAAAGTCTTTGTTTTATTATTTACTTGATTAGTAATACTTCGTTTTAATTTAAACTTGAGCCGTGCTATGAATTTATATCCGTTTCGTACCCTTCGTAATTTAGATTTTCAGAAAAGTATCTCGATTTATGTAGAACTATTTTTATCTTGTTCGTTTTTACTTCGTGGTTCCGCCTTAACTTTCGTTATATTTTACGTTAATACCCGTTATCCTCAAAACAACCCACCCATCTTAAAATTTATACCCTAAATACTAAATTTACTATTAAATAAAAAAAAATCAGATGTGGTAATACCACATCACTTGTGGCGTGTCCATTTTTTTATGTGTTCATGGGACACATGTCCTCTTGGTCAAATCCACTTATAAGCCAACTTTGACTCCAAAACACATACATACACCATCAAAATTCAGATTTCTCTCTTGTTTACTCCCTTGGGACGCCACCTATACCACCCAAAATTCCCATTTCATAAATTTTACAAGACCAAATAATTGTTGTACAAGTAAAAATGAATGCCTAGTGTTAGTGGCTTGTGTGGGGTGTTTTTAAAGCAAGGTTTCAAGAAGATTATTGGGTGTTTTAGGGCTGGTAATATAAGCTTATTGGTGGTATAAAATTTAGTAAAATATTCTCTATTTGGTTCAAAAGAAGTTGGGTAAATAAGCTTAGTTTTGGAAGTGGTTACATGGAAAACTTACACCTTGATCAATTGTGAGGTTTTTCTCTTGATAATTCTTTTTAAAATTTTATTTTATCATATGTATTTTTTACATTTAGCTACTGTAAATGAAAGTATATATTGGTATTGATTGAGTTTGGACATTGCATGCATGATTTGACCTCTTAAAATGAAGCTATATGAGTACTAGAATGGATTTAGACATTAGGAAATTTTGATCACTAGAAGAACGTGGGATTTGAAATAAATCAGTAGGTTGTGGATGTGTATTGGACTCATAGGGTTGTAGACAAATGTCTTGTGATGATATTCCGGTTGGACCATTTCATGACGATACCCGATGAGAGAGTTATGGCCAAAATGGTAGATTTGGTCAAAAACCGACATACTGTTTTGAACGACCCAGAACTCATAAAATTTGTATATTGACCCCTAAAAAGGTAAACCTAAGAGTTGTAGCTAAACTTATGTAGAACCTAATATAATTGGATGGTTATCCAGTTCCTTACGGTTTGTAAATGGCGGCCGAAACGGTGAAACCAAAATAAGCAGGCCAAAATCAGTTTTGACACTAGTGTAGAACTTGGGCCTTTAGACCACGTTTTGGTATAAGTTTAATAATGAAACCCTCAAATAAATAAAATAGACTCATAAATGAATCCGGGAAGGTAAAAATGAAGTCGATACCCTTTACGGTTTAGAAATTTCGGCAACTTTCATAAGATAAAAATTATAAACTTTTTACTAAAAAGCGGGAAAACTTGTAAATAACTTTTGGGTAGAAACCCGAGGTGGTAGGACCCACTTGTCGGGACTTATAAAATGGTTAATATACTGATCATAAGACTAACCCGAAGCCCGGACACATAAATTTTTAGAATTAGGGTGCCTTAAGTTGAATTGGGCCCAAAAGCCCAAAATGACCAACTTAACCACTATAAGCTTAAATATGTAAATCTAACCCATTGGGCCTTATTGGGCCAACCTATTGGACCATAAAATTATACTTTAAATTCAGGACTTTAAAGTTTACAACCCAAATAATCATATTGGGCCTACTAATGGGCTTGTTGGGCTCATGTGGACTTCATATTTTTATTGATTTTAAAAGAAGGCTAAATAAGCAACTAGTAATTTTGAAGATTTAAAAAGTGTGCAATGTCTAAACTAATTGATCAATATATTACTATTACATATTATATATATAATGATATCGATAAATATTATCGACTTGAATTTAATACGCACCGTTAATTTTAGGTCGCGGTTGATTATTTTTCGACGTTCCTTGCTTTCGTGATTTCTTGATCGTCACGTCTTATCTCGGTGAGTTCATAGCCTCGCATTTAAACCTTTTTATGTTTTAAAAACCCGTGAGGGAGATACATGCTTGTTTTAGAAAATCGAACACAGGTGATTTTTATAACACCCCATGTTTTAGGGTCATTTACGACGTCAATAAATTCACTACTTATTTTTAATATTGTACGCGTTTGCTTTTAATCGTAAAAGTTAAGTTAAATCGCATAAGGTAAAAATTTGCGTTCAATGTAAACGGGCATCAAACCATCAAACGTTTACATCAATCAAGAATAATTATGGTCATTGTTCATTGATTTTTATTGGTTACGTAAATTTATTACGTTTCGCGATAAAGTACGTTTAGACATACCCGGAACCACGTTAATTAATCTACGCTTCAACAAATACCCACATTTATACCCAATACATAAAAACTACAAAAATATATCATATATATCTCTTATAGGCTGGATTTGTTGCAATTGATACAAGAAAAATGAAATAAATCTTTCAACTAGGTCTTTGTACTTCCTATCTCCATTAAACATAGCCATACCATGTTCCTTTGACTAGAGACCAAGACCACAACTCTCCTTAAGACCATGATCTATGTTTCCTTGACCACTATTGCATTCTTTTTTACTAGTCTTACCATATATACAAGTATGCATGAGATAGATAAAACATACATGCAAAACACTTAGCAAAAGATCAAAAAAAAACTCTCCCATTTCTCTTGACCAAACCCACGGCTCAAATAGCCAACCCAAACAAACCATACAATCTTTTTATACAACTCATACAAGCTTTCATACACTATATCTAAGATACCTCAAGATGGTTTAAGGGTTTGATCAAGCCTTTACAAGTATTTATCAAGAAAAGGAAGCTAGGGTTTATATTTGGAAAACTAGGGTTTTTCTTGTTTGCAAGCTTGGTTTAAAAATCTAAACAAGGGTTTAGATTGTATTTCTCATCATCATACATCACTTTAAGGTTATCTATAAACCTTTATGTCTTTACTTTTCTCATTTTTATAAGTATATATGTTCTATATAGTTAAATCACCATTTAGGGTTTTAAACATGTTAAATGGATAACTTACTTGTGATTATGATTTTTAACACTTTTTCATATGAACTTGTGATCTTGGACTATATAATATATATGACATAAGTATATTATGAGTTATAAAGGAATTGTGGTATTTTAAATTGTTGAAAAGTATGTATAAAACAAGTATATAATTAATTATATAAAAGATACAAAAGGGGCTGTTTGGATTTCGAATTTCATACAGTGGGTTTGACATTTTATAAAGATAATACGTCTCATGACGATTCCAAAAAGGTAAGAAACTCGAAAAACATATTGATAAATCTTTGTGGGGATCCGTCGAGAAACGTGCGTAAATAAGATTAAAGCTTTTTGGTAAAATTAAAAACGATTTGAATAACGTGTATAGATCGTGGAGGCTTGTTTATGTTAAATCACTTGATAATGGTCGAAAATGAAAGTCTATAATTTCGACATTTCCTTAAAAATAAAATAAGTTGACAGCAAAGTTTCTGTAAGACCATTTGGTCATTTTCCCTCTTCGAGATCCAAATCTCGACTAAAACTAAAACGTTGTTCGAAATAATGTTTTACATGAAATCTCTTTTGAGTCCGAGTCACGAAAATAGAATATAGCGGGTCAGTTTAAGAAAAACATACATATAGGCTTATTAAAAAGTCAAACGTTGGTTTTAAAAGTAAATTGGGCTAATTTGAATCTTGTTGGATAATTATAAAAGTAATAAACTCTCATTATTCTTACTATATACGTTTATGGTATATAAGAAATGGATGTTAATAAAATGTGACACAGGTGTCAAAAAATTAAATCTAATAATCAAATCGATTATGGTAATCCGGTAACCGAAACTACTAGAAATGGTAACTTTCTCGAAATGATAAATTTCCAAAAATAGCAACTTTATAAAGTTACAAACTTGACAAAGATAGAAAATCTCCAATGATATAATGTAATCTAAATACGTAAAAATGGTCGCTTTTACAATATGCTAAGTGATATTAATTAGAACGCGCAAGTGGATTTCTCATCGCATGCATACTTATATTATTTTTATCAAGGATATATAAGATATATATCTAAGGATACGAGGTACGTATCATTCGATCATACTCTATTACTTCTTTATTTAAGCGACACTACTATAGATCGTGGTCGAGCAAGTTGAATATACGCCTTACTGTTTTAGTAAGGAGTATCTTGACTCTAAGTGTGGACAATTCCAGTTAGCGAATATATCACCCGTTTACCTCATTCGATTGCATTGATTCTTGACTTACTACTTCTTGTACTTACTATGATCCTTAAATCCCAAACCGCCCTAATGTCCTTATATGAACAATTTATTCCAAAAACATATAATAATATATGAAATGCTTTATCAAACTAAACACCAAATTGCGTCGGTTTTCACAAGAAAACAAAGCAAAAATGTGTTTCCCAAAAATGAATGAACAATAGTTGATGTGTTTCTCGAAACGAAAGTAAAAATAATTTCCCATTTCTATGTCAAATAATTTACTTATTTTAAAGGATAGGTCGAAAATTTTCATAATTAGATGTAGTGTGTCGGACGAATGTGTCGTCGCTCGGTTCTCAATTATGCATAGTCTAGCTAACTATGCATAGTTCAGGAAAGTGCCACGCTATGTCGGATGTGACGTCGCTTGGTCCTCAATTGTGCATAACCTAGCTAACTATGCATAATTCAGGAAGAGCTACGCCGTGTCAGACTAATCGTCGCCTTTAAACTGGTGGTTTTGGATAAATGTTTGGGTGAGAACACTCCCAAATGGTGGATCCTTATGCAAGTAATCCTATTCGATTCGATTTCGTAAAAACAAGTCCGAATTTTCTTATGTTCCTTGAAATCTTTTCTTTCGGATGGTGTTGACTTAGAAAGTCGCTTTGACCAAATAATTCCAGAAAATATTTTCGCGTGTCACGTGTAACGTGTGAAATCCCATCTAAATCACAGTATTGTTGAGGAAATACCAAGAGACCTGATACCGACACTGAGAAGGAATCTTAACGAGATTAGAAGGCTGCCAAAGTGATGAAACCAAATCATAATAACACCGAGGGCATACTGAAGGAGACTCACCTACAGCAAAAATGTATCTTACATTATCTTTCTTTCATTTTCCCTATATGCCGAACAACGTCCGTAGAGGAAAGTTTCATCTACATCAAACTGTGAATCATTCTTGTTGAATAACTGTAATCGTGAAGAAGACTTCTACCCTCGAAACGTATGTGTTCGATCATCTAATGTTACGAATGAATCCTACACAAGTCCGAGTTACGAATTCAAGGTGTTTGATTTGTTTCTATTCTGCCTTGTGAACTCGGAAACCAACGTAGAGTGATGACTCGAATACCAACATAGAGTTACACAAATGAGCTCAAAAGAGAGCTACGGCCAAGAGCCAACAAATGGGTTGGATCCTACCGAACGATAATGATGTCGTCCGTCATCATTTTCCGTAGGGAATAAAATGGTACGCGATGGACAGTTAGAGTTTGCCAACTTCGTGGCGGTAGATAAAAGACAATCCCGTTTGCCGTCTCCGTTTATTCAGTTAAGGAGTCCTTGTGCTTGACTCGATCCCCTTTGATCGTCGATGATCAACGATGGATAGCCATAGTTTGATAATATATATGCAATTTCTAATTTCTGCTTGTTATTTGTTATGTATATGTGTTGGGATCGTCAGGGTAATGCCTACCTACCGTTTAGGGATCGTTGAAATATTACGAGACGTTTTAGGGCTCGTTGAAATATTACAAGACGTTTTTAGCCCCCCCGTTAGAATATACGGCAGTAGGGCCCTCGACGCTAGTTGAAAGACACGAGACGGAGTCAGAAAGGAGCGGTCGTGATTGGTGTGCGAGCTCGATTTATTCCACGGATGAAACCCGGGCCAGTGACGATCGTGCCTGGACAACCGGAAGAATGCTTGGGTTTAAACTATAAAAAACTTACCATTTGATAAGGGTTGGAACCATGGCTATAAAGCCCATGAGCACCCCGTGATATTAAAATCTCTTATTGGGTATGTATCCAAGGCTATAAAGCCTGTGAGCACCCTGTTATATTAAAAATATCTTTTTGGGTATGGATCCGCGTGTAAATACCCTACAATAATAAAAATCTTTTTGGATATGCATCCATGCATCAAGGCCTGAACATCCTGTTTAAAAATTTTTGAAAAAAAACTTTTCTTGGCTGGTCGTAGCCGCAAATTTTATTTGTTGTTAATCATGGCTTGGCTATTTAGCAAGCATGGGTTAACGTAAATGAACTGATTGATTTGGCATGGCTTGTCTATTTTTCAAGCATGCTGTAATGTGATTATATGTGCTTAATGATAAGTGCCATGTTTCGATTAATGTCGTAGTGCTTTCGATAGATTCATGTATTCTCCAATTGTTTTCCGCATCAATGCGCTTTCTTTCAATTTGCATGGCTTGTCGGTTAGCGAGCATGCAATTATGTGATTTTGTACGCTTAATGATAAGCGCTTTGTTTTGAATAAAGCTTTCGATGGAGTCATGTTTGCTCCAAACAATTTTTTTATAATGACAGATCTCTTTTGAGGAGACTCGTTGGCCAGATAAAAAAAAAAAAAACAAAAAAAAAAAAATGCATTTTGAATTTGACGATGTGATCACCGATGATTTTTGATCAATTGTCGCCTTAGGAAAATTTTCTAAATGCGACCCACTCATATCGACCTGTAATTGTTATGTGGATTTTTTCTTTCTGACTGCTATCCGGGTCGGACGCGGGCATGATAAGATTATAGTAATGCACCATGAACCACTTCTAATGGATTCTTCTTCGAATCGTGTAATTATCCTTCCTTATAAGGATTTCCGTGACATTCAACCCGTTCACTTATGCCCGTTGCATATATTTGATGCTTTGACTTTATTCATTCAATTTTCGTTGGAAACTTCGACAATGACTTGTCTATATCCTCATCTCTTCACCATCAAACCAAAGACTATAAAGACGAATTGAGCGTCGGGACGTCGCTCCCTAAAGGGGTGGATACTTTAACAACCCGAATTTAAGGCAGATAATTTAATCAAGCTTTAATACTATTTTAATTTTTATATTCGCGCCTTGTTGAAACCGTGTCAAAACTAATATTTTTACACTTTTAATATTTAAATTCATACTCCATTCTTATTTTTTACTTTTGAGTAAAAGTCTTTGTTTTATTATTTACTTGATTAGTAATACTTCGTTTTAATTTAAACTTGAGCCGTGCTATGAATTTATATCCGTTTCGTACCCTTCGTAATTTAGATTTTCATAGAAGTATCTCGATTTATGTAGAACTATTTTTATCTTGTTCGTTTTTTACTTGTGGTTTCTGCCTAACTTTCGTTATAATTTTAACATTTATACCCGATTGCCGTCAAAACTAAACCTCCTATCTTAAAATTTTATACCCTAAATCACTAAATTTATATTATATAAATAAAAAATAACAAATCTCAGATGTGGTCATACCACATCACATGTGGCGAGTCCATTTTTTTATGTTTTCATAGGACGACATGACCTCTTGTCCAAATCCACTTAAAAGACAACTTTGACTCCAAAACACATAGATACACCATATAAATTCAGATTTCTATCTTGTTTACTCCCTTGGGACGCCACCTATACCACCCAAAATTCCCATTTCATAAATTTTACAAGACCAAATAATTGTTGTACAAGTAAAAATGAATTCCTAGTGTTAGTGGCTTGTGTGGGGTGTTTTTAAAGCAAGGTTCAAGAAGATTATTTTGTGTTTTTAGGCTGGTAATACAAGCTTATTGGAGGTATAAAATTGGGTAAAATATTCTCTATTTGGTTCAAAAGAAGTTGGGTAAATAAGCTTAGTTTTGGAAGTGGTTACTTGGAAAACTTATACCTTGATCAATTGTGAGGTTTTTCTGTTGATAATTCTTTTTAAAATTTTATTTTATCAAATGTATTTTGTACATTTAGCTACTATAAATGAAAGTATATATTGGTATTGATTGAGTTTGGACATTGCATGCATGATTTGACCTCTTAAAATGAAGCTATATGAGTACTAGAATAGATTTAGACATTAGGAAATTTTGATCACTAGAAGAACGTGGGATTTGAAATAAATCAGTAGGTTGTGTATGTGTATTGGACTCATAGGGTTGTAGACAAATGTCTTGTGATGATATTCTGGTCAAACCATTTCGTGACGATACCCGATGAGAGAGTTATGTCCAAAATGGTAGATTTGGTCAAAAACAGACATACTGTTTTGCACGACCCATAACTCATAAAATTTGTATACTGACCCCTAAAAAGGTAAAACTAAGAGTTGTAGCTAAACTTATGTAGAACCTAATATAATTGTATGGTTTTCCAGTTCCTCACGGTTTGTAAAGGCGGCCGAAAAGGTGAAACCGAAATAAGCAAGCCAAAATCAGTTTTGACACTAGTGTAGAACTTGGGCCTTTAGACCACGTTTTGGTATAAGTTTAATAATGAAACCCTCAAATAAATAAAATAGACTCATAAATGAATCTGGGAAGGTAAAAATGAAGTCGATACCCTTTACGGTTTAGAAATTTCGGCAACTTTCATAAGATAAAAATTATAAACTTTTTATGGTTGGACCATTTCGTGATGATATTCTGGTTGGACCATTTCGTGACGATACCCGATGAGAGAGTTATGGCCAAAATGGTAGATTTGGTCAAAAACAGACATACTGTTTTGCACGACCCAGAACTCATAAAATTTGTATACTGACCCCTAAAAAGGTAAAACTAAGAGTTGTAGCTAAAATAAACTTAGTAGAACCTAATATAATTGTAGTGGTTTTCCAGTTCCTCACGGTTTGTAAATGGCGGCCGAAAAGGTGAAACCGAAATAAGCAAGCCAAAATCAGTTTTGACACTAGTGTAGAACTTGGGCCTTTAGACCACGTTTTGGTATAAGTTTAATAATGAAACCCTCAAATAAATAAAATAGACTCATAAATGAATCCGGGAAGGTAAAAATGAAGTCGATACCCTTTACGGTTTAGAAATTTCGGCAACTTTCATAAGATAAAAATTATAAACTTTTTACTAAAAACGAGAAAACTTGTAAATAACTTTTGGGTAGAAACCCGAGGTGGTAGGACCCACTTGTTGGGACTTATAAAATGGTTAATATACTGATCATAAGACTAACCCGAAGCCCAGACACATAAATTTTTAGAATTAAAGAAAACGATATACTAAATTATATAATATTATTTTATAAATTCCAACTAAAGGACAATAATAACTTTTGTTAAAACTTTTAAAATGCCATTTATCTAGTTCGAGACTTTAAAAACATGTGTTTACTTCTAAGCAGTAACTTTTTATTTATTTCATTTAGTGACTTCTGAACACGTGTCGCATTACGTTGTTTTAATTATTTTCTCACGTATTATATATTTTCTTGTCTTTCGTATGTAATATATACGGAATATATTGCATGTTTTACATTTATCTTTCGATTTATTTTATTCAACCAACAACCAAACTCTTATAACTTGAAACCTCAATCTTTTATCAACATGTCGTATTGATGTAATCATCCATTGGAAAACCCAAATACACCATCCTAAATTAGTGGGACATAGCCGTTAAGATAAACTGCAACTTCTTGATCGAGCCGTTCCGGTATCTATTGTGTTTGCCTAATATTTTCATTCCTGCCAATTGTTCTGCAACCTCAAGGTGAGTTCATAGCCTCGCATTTAAATCGTTTTATGTTTTAAAAACCCGCGAGGGAGATACATGCTTGTTTTAGAAAATCAAACACAAGTGATTTTATTATGTGAACGTTGCTATGAGTGTATTGTTGTGGCCTTTCCTTCATGAACCGTCAATCACCGCTAACCGGTGAACGCTAATGCAATAATAATAGATCTATTTTGGCCTAACGACCTGTCAGACGTGTGTTCCTTGCGAGGGCATACTGAGACATATTGTACTTAGTATTGGGAGTGTTAGCACTCCAGGTTGGGCACTTGGTTAAGGTTCGGTTTGTGGCTCTAGCATCGTTGTGATTGTTCTATGAACTAAATGTTTTGCTATGCTTGTGTTCAAAATGATTGTTATAAACTCTATGGATTCACTCAACATTTTTGTTGATGTTTTTAGCATGTTTATCTCAGGTATATACTTGCTAGCTTGGATGGGATGGAATGCGGATATCGAAGGACGTAGACTTGGTGAACTTTGCACATATGATAAAATGTTTTCTTTTAAAGAAACTTAACCATGTTGTGGGTTATTTTGAAATAAGTTTTTATAAAGTTATTAGGACCTTGTAACTCTGATCTTTTTAATAAAAATTGAATGTCGTTTACCGTGACTCGTGAGCTTATATTATGAAGTAGCACCCCGATGCTGTATTCTGCTGCGTTGTAAATTTGAGGGTGTGCAGGATAACCCACAACAAAAGGAGTATAAGGAAAAAGCAGTTATTAACAGTGGTTGTTCCAGGAACATGACAGGAAACAAGTGCTATCTTGATGAATATGAAGATTATGATGGTGGTTTAGTTTCCTTTGGTGATGGTAAAGGCAGAATATCTGGTAAAGATAAAATCAAAACAGGAACATTAGATTTTGAGGATGTGTAATTCTGTAAGGAGCTTAAGTATAATCTGTTCAGTGTGTCACAAATATGTGACAAAAAGAACAATATTCTTTTTACTGACACTGAGTGTCTTGTCATATCTTTTGACTTTAAGCTACTTGATGAAAGTCAGGTATTGCTGAAAGTTCCAAGAAAAGACAACATATACAGTGTTGACCTAAAGAGTGTTGTTCCCACTAGAGATTTAACTTGTCTCATTGCTAAGGCCACAATTGATGAATCTAATACATGGCATATGAGGCTTTTGCACATTAATTTTAAAACAATGAATAGACTTGTGAAGGGAAACCTTGTCAAAGGTTTACCTTTAAAGATTTTTGAAAATAATCATTCTTGTGTTGCTTGTCAGAAAGAAAGCAACATAAAGCCTTCTATAAGACCAAGCTTGTGAATTCAATCAACAAACCCTTACATATGCTTCATATGGACTTGTTTGGTCCTACAAATGTTAAGAGTTTAATGAAGAAGTCTTATTGCCTAGTAGTCACTGATGACTTTAGTAGATTTTCTTGGGTATTCTTTTTTGCCACTAAAGATGAGACTAATGGGATTCTAAAGACCTTCATAATAGAAATAGAAAATCAACTAGATCATAAAGTAAAAGTTATCAGGAGTGACAATGAAACTGAGTTTAAGAATAGTATAATGAACCAGTTTTGTGAAATAAAGGGGATTAAGAGGGAATTTAGTGTGGTTAGGACTCCTCAGCAGAATAGGGTAGCTGAAAGGAAGAATAGAACACTGATAGAGGTTGCAAGAACAATGTTAGTAGACTCTAAGTTTCCAACCACCTTTTGGGCAGAAGCAGTTAATACTGCTTGCTATGTGCTAAATAGGGTCTTAGTCATTAAGCCTCATAACAAGACACCTTATGAACTTATTCGTGGAAGACCTCCACTGATAGATTTCATGAAACCTTTTGGGTATCCTGTTACCATCTTAAATACCAGGGATCATCTAGGCAAGTTTGAAGGTAAAGCTGATGAGGGATATTTTGTTGGATATTTTGTAGTTAGTAAAGCTATGAGAGTTTTTAATAAGAGGACTAGGATTGTTGAAGAGACCTTAAACATTAGATTTCTTGAAAATTCACCTAATGTGAAAGGAAATGGACCTGACTGGCTTTTTGATGTTGATTCTTTGTCAATATCTATGAACTATGTGCCAGTTGTTGCAGGGAACAAAACTAATGGTATTGCAGGAACCAAAGATAACACTGTTGCAGGTCAAGCTCAAAAGGAAAAAGAACCTGAACAAGAATACATCCTGATACCTATTTGCACAACTGATCCATCAATCTCTCAAGGTCCTAAAGATAGAGAAAGGGATACTGGAATCAAGCTTACAGAAGTAGATGAAAATGAAGCATCAGACACAAGTGGGAAGGATGATGAACCAACAAGAAGTGAGTCAGAAAGGCTAAATCAAAGGGAAATGCAGACTGAAAACACTAACAGTACTAATGGTATTAATACTGTTAGTACACCTGTTAGTACTGCTAGACCAACAGTTGATACTGCTGTTCCATCACCACCAGTTAATACTGCTAGACCTTCTGTTAATACTGCCAATGCATTTGAAGAACATCTTTTTGAAAGATTCTCTCCTTTCAAAAATGCATTTTCCCTTCCACCTGTTCCAAATATATCTTCAATGGATAATACTGGCATCTTTGGAAATGCTTATGATGATGAAGATGTGGAAGAAGAGGTTGATATGAACAATGTCAATTCATCTTATACAGTCCCTGATACTTCTTTCACCAAATTTCACAAAGATCATCCTGAAGATCAAGTGATTGGAAGTTTAAAAACTC
>BQNB010027812.1:28253-49623 GCA_026074375.1 Tanacetum coccineum
TTTTGAAAGCACATCGATGATGAATGATATAATAGTTATAACATAAGCAGTTTTAAGCATTTTATTCAATATCTGGAAATGTTAAGCACGTCAAGCGTTAATTAAAGTTATGTCTTGTAATGTTTTGAATGTGTTTTTATACTTTTTCAAAATGTTACATTTTAGACCCTTGAGTTTGAAAAGTGGCAGAATATACCCTTGGAGTTTGCACTTTTACGACTTTGGTCCCTCAAGTTTAAAAGATATACCAAGTAAACCTTGTACTTTAAAAAGTGACATAATAGACCCTTGTAGTTATAACTTTGATAAAATGACACTTTTAGTCCTTTTAGTTATAAGTTTCTGAAAGTTACGATATATACCCCTTGCATGGATAATTTTTACAAAACATGTCCAAATTGCCATGCAAGCTCATTTTAACATTTCAATAGACATTTATAAGTTATAATAAACTAAAATATGAAGATTTAACACAACGCAATTTAAATTAACGATTCGTTAAGCTAGGAAGTAAAACGGTTCATATTAGGGTTTTAAAATGAAAACGCATAGGTTTTAAGCTTAAATTCTTTCATGACTTATCAAAGCACTTATTTTAATGTTAGTTAAGCTTATTGGGATAGATTATAACAATAGTTTACAAGCTTAGCTTATAGATTAAGCAAAAACATGAAATTAGGGTTTCGGGTGTACGGTTTTGGATAAAAAAGGTATAACACATGGGTTTTTGAGTTCAAAGCTTTATATTATGATTTTAGCATGATCATATGAACATTATAAAGGTATTAATACAGAATATAAGCTTAGAGAACCTGGTCGGGACTTTTAGCTTCGTACGCCTAGAATAACGACTCCCGGGCTTCGTTTCTTGGTTTCTTTTGCTTCCTTTATGTACTTGAGCCTTCTTAAGATCACTTAGGATCTATTAGAGCAAAAGATTGCTTCTATGTAAGGGTTATAGAGGAGGAAGTGGGGGATGAAGAAAAATGAAGAGTTTAGGTTGCTATTTATAGGTAAAATGACCCTTAAGCTTCAAGGAACTTGTATGATCTGATTAGGACACATAAGAGACCTAGAGGATGATGAGGAGGGTCTATATGATGTGTTGGCTATGCTAGAAACTAGCTTGGATGATGTGTTTACCCCATTGCATGCCACGGCTAAACAAGGAGAAAAAGGAAGACCATGTGCCATTTTTAAACTATATAAGGTAAAGATATTTGTTTGAGGTGCTTGTAAGCAGCTTAGGGATGAAGTAGCATGGTCATCAAGGTGCTTGATTGCAAGAAAAACTTTCAAATTGGGTCAAAATGCAAAGGTTTTGATTTCGGGTTTACTAGGGCTTATTTAGGGTTTGGGTTAGGTTTTCTAGCTTGTAATTCGTATACATTTGATTAGGAATGATAGGTTACTGATCCTAAGACTTATATTAAGGATTATAATCAAAAATTGATAGATGGTTTGGGTTAAAATGGGTAGAAAATGAGTAAACGGGTCCAAATCACAATTAGGGCACAATTAGGGTTTTCTAGCTTTGTTTGAAATGATGATGGAAAGTGATTGAGAATGTTGTAATTTATGTTATTACAACTTATTTAAGTATTGGTTTAGGTTTACAATGGATAAAAACAAAGAAACGAGTCATGGTTCAGAAACTAGCTCGGTTTTTAGGGTTTAGGGTTTTGAATTAGGGTTTTGAGTGCAAAAAGATGTATGAAAGCTTATGAATAGAATATTTAGGGTTTATACATTGTATAATGAGTGTAGTAGCTTGTACAAAAGTGATGGTGAAGAAATTAGAATGAAAACGGAGGTAAAACAGCTATTTTGGAGAACACGCTTAATGACTTATACATTGAGCTTTTAGAGACTTGTACTTTAACTTGAAGAGATTTTATATTTCAAATGAGATGTTATATTTCTTGTACATATGCTTTAGTAGCTTATGCATTCACTTTAGATGTTAATCCTTCATGGAATTAGGGTTTAGAGGCATCCGATCACGGTTTAAAGCCCGTTTTGATATAACGTTGCGAATGGTACATTATAGGGATAATGTACTTTGTAATAATGATATTATGATATTGACTTGATATATTATGATGATTGCTTGACATATATGAAGATAGGATTGCCATAGATAGGTTGCCTGAGCCCGTTAACTTTAGTTATGCAAGAAATGTTGCACATTAAGATATTGGCAAAGTAAGTAATGTAATAAAGCGAAAAATTTCCCTAAAAAAGGTGAAGGGTGAGTTAATAATATAATTATGGATTTTTTTTGGTACATTTCATCTATTAATAGATTATATTTTACATTTATGAAAATTGCGGGTTGTTATATTTTCACTGTAAAAAAAATCAAAATTTATATATATATATATATGCTTTCAAAAATTAAAAAATGCTCTTAGTAAGGCAAATCCAACCGGATTGACACTATAACTAGCACAACCTAGTCCACTAAATTGTGAGAATTATAGGCCTCTAGAATATTCAGGTACCCACTTTTGGTGCCTAAGATAATTGATGCATTTAGCTTATTCAAGTTAAGGAGTGAGCAATCATATGTATCTATTCCATCATTATGGATGTGTATACGTGGTTTTGTCGCCTTTTCTAGAGCAATGGTATTGGTTGATAATTATAGTTGAGCAAGCCGATAATTTAGAAACTCTAGAACTTGTGCTTGATCATCATTTACTAGACCGAAGCCAGATTAATCATTTGATATGAAATCCGTAAGTCCCTGTTCTTGCAAGTGCTCCCTGTATTGCTAAATTGCAAAAAGTTCTAAGTAAAGAAGTTAAAGTTAAAAGAAGAAAATCTGTGCCAAGCCTTAGTTATGATGATCATGGTAGAATATATATATATATATATATATATATATATATATATATATATATATATATATATATATCTATATATATATATATATATATATATATATATATTAGTTCAAAAGAAATAAAGGCTTAAGTCCCGGCACATGAAAACTAGTATATGCTCCCGCTTCAGTATCAAGTTCCGCCCTTCGGTTAGGTTTATGCGTCAAGTACAAGCCTATGGTAGCTGTCTAGATTATATCTGTGTAAATTGAGTGTTTTCACAAAAATATAAACCCTATCTAAGTGGCTGAGTGAATTTTTAAATCAAACACATTTCCCTGTGAGGTGCTATGTTATATGTCAATGCATGAAAAGTTATCTAAACCTATAAACTCTCATAACTCCAAATTTTCTCCACGTCACGATAAATGATCTTGTTTTATCGCTTTTATTGCTTGAGGGCAAGCAACAACTAAGTGTGAAAGGATTTGATAACGCCCAAATTATACATGTTTTCGATGGCGTTATTTGCATATATTTAATCATTTCTCATGAACTTTCGATACTTAATAGCATGAATTGCTTGCAGGTTCACTTGAATATATCCCGAAGATAAACACAACAAAGATTGAGTATTTATGCTAAAGAACACAACATAAAAAAAGAAGATAAAATTCAAGTTCTAAAGTGCAAAAGTACGCCGCACTTACCAATTGTGCGCCGCACTTCTCCTCAAGTCAAAGAATTAAAGACTTGGTCAAAATTCAGCATTAACTCCACAAGTACGCCGCACTTACTACCTTGTGTGCCGCACTTCCCACCTGATTATGAAGAATTAATAAAGACTTAAATGCTACTACATTAAATCTCTAAGTACGTCGCACTTACAACCTTGTGCGCCGCACTTTCTCAATAAAACATTTATTACCCTCCAATTTAATCACTAAGTATGCTGCACTTACAACCTTGTGCGCCGCACTTTTACCCCTGACTTAGCCTATAAATAGGGGACGAAAATCATACATTTAATTCATCCCTCATCCCACAAATCCTTCCTCTCTTTATTACTCAATCATCTCATTGAGAAATTCTTCATCCATTTCACCATAAACACCACACCCTTTTGAAGATTCAAGATCAAATGATCAAGAACGAAATATAATATCAAATTAGTATATTAGAATAATGGAATTTCATGTTGAAGCATCTTATGTAATGAACCTCATAGCCATGAGGCTAAATTTCTCATGACTACTCAGTGACGTTATGATAATGAATAAGTGTTTGTTATGATCGTGATCTCTTTAATCTCAAGCTTATGTTGCAATCATGTTATATCTTATCTTATCAGTTTTTGCTTATCAACTTAGATTATATAATCATACCAGTATAGGTCAAAAGACCCGTTATGATCTATGTGGTTTTAAAGATTTGTCTATGGTCTTTATCGTCTGTGTTGAGAAATCCACTTTCGTGAATTGATAAACAAAATAAGTTTTGATATAATAAGTAACTAAACTATTTGGGTGACACATTTGGTCTAGTCTACTAAATCTAAGGCTTGAGTTAATTAAGTTAATTTGTGAAAATGTTTTCTGACGAGAAATCCTTTTTATAAGTTAAAGGTTCCAAATTCAAGATCATTTCCAACACTTATATATTATTTTCAATTATCCGAGTAGTCATCTTTATTATCATTGGTAAAACAAAAAGTTATTTTCAAGTTAAAGTTTATTTTCTTTCTGATTATCTAAACACTACTCAAATCCCTGTGGACGACCTGGTCTTACCTAAAAAGATTATACTGCATACGTGGGTTATACTTTTACCTGTGTGTTTCCCTATAATAAAATTGGTATTTTCAGTCATTATAAATTTAAAGCTTTTGAAACACATCAGGTATAAATCCAGACTTGTGGCTAAAGGGTTTAGCTAGAAGGAGGGCATTGATTATGAGGAAACCTTTTCACCTGTTGTGAAAATGGTTAGTGTGAGGTGTGTGTTAAGTTTAGTTGTTCAAAATGATTGGAATGTTTATCAGCTAGACATTAACAATGCTTTTTTCTATGGGGAATTAGTTGAGGATGTATACATGAGTCTTCCTGAGGGGTATTTTTCTAACAATGATAAAAGAGTCTGCAAATTGCAAAAGTCTTTATATTGGCTTAAGCAGGTCCCTAGGAAGTGGAATGAAAAATTGACCTTTGTTTTATGTGAGTATGGTTTTCAGCAGAGCAAAAATGATTTTTCTCTTTATACTAAGTCTAAAGACCATTCTTTTGTCATTTTGCTGGTTTATGTAGATGATATTTTAATTACTGGAAATGATGTCTTTGAAATTAACAAGTGTAAAGATCTTTTAAGTTCTAAATTCTTGATTAAGGATTTAGGTGATCATAAATATTTTTTAGGCGTTGAGGTAATTAAGAATGATAAAGGTATTTGTTTATCTTAGAGGAAGTACAGTATTGAACTATTGAGTGAGTTTGGAATGCTTGCTTGTAAGCCATCTAAAATTCCTTTGTATGTGAGCAAAAACTAGAATAAGCCAATTAAATTGGTGGATGGTGACGAGGAAGTTTTTAGATAATATAATTGCATATCAGAAGCTTGTTGGGAAATTGATTTACTAAACTATAACTACAACTGACATTTCATATGTTGTGCATAAATTGAGTCAAGTTATGCATGCTTCCAAGCTCGCTGATATGAAAAGTGCTTTCAAAGTGCTAAGGTATATAAAGAGTTCAACTAGAACTAGTATTGAATATTCTAAGTCTAATAATTTCTAGGTGACTGCTTTTGTGGCTCAGACTGGGCCAAATGCACTGCAACCAGAAAGTTTGTAACTGGATATGCAGTGTATTTAGGGGACAGTCTTGTGTCTTAGAAAAGTAAAATACAATCTGTCTTAGCCAAATCTTCTGGTGAAGCAGAATATAGAGCTATGTCAAGTGTGGCATGTGAGGTCATTTGGATACTAAAAATTTTGACTGAGCTTAAAGTGAAGTATAAGACTCCTGTTGAAATGTTTTGTGATAACAACTCTGCTATACAGATAGCTGCTAATCATGTCTTTCATGAAAGGACTAAACATTTTGAAATTGATCTCTTTTCTTAAAAGAAAAGATTGCTAAAGGAGTGTTTCAAACTGCTAAGGTAAAATATGAGGATAATGTGTCGGATTTGTTCACTAAGGGTTTACCTATGTGTCACACCCCCAAATCGAATCACAGCGGAAATAGGTAATCCGAGGGCGTGACGTTATGAATATCTCAAACACAAGTACAAGAGAATGACCACTATATGGACGTTTTGAAAATAAACACCGTTGCATAATTATAAAATAGTTAAGTCATTACAATATTCTAAAAGTAATATGTTGAAAATGCAGAAGCTGAAAAGATGTTTAAAGTACAACGGTATTTAAATTATAGACATAAGTTTCCTAAAAAATGTAGTCATAATGCATGTAGACTCCACAAAGCACATCAAGAGAAATCTAGTTAAGCACATGAAAACATGCTTAAAACGTCAACACAAAGTTGGTGAATTTGTAGGTTTAAGTATTTCACAAGTATGGACCATAAGATTTGTAAACGTGCGACTATTGTAACACATACAATATCACAGAAAGTATTTACGTTGCACTAAGCTCATGACACCGAAGCTAGACATAGTTAGTAGCATACTTAATGCTAAGTAAAGCTTTCCCTTCAGGTGTCCAACCAAAGACCACCTATAGTTCGACATGATATACGTCCATTTTAACCAATCCGCCAGTCAAATGAGAATTACCAAACCCGAACAGGGGCTATCAGTCCTAATAGATCTATTTATAAAACTCGCGCTTACTTTCAGTAATTAACAGTTCATGAATACGGGCAATAGTGGTTTAGCGGTAACTTAGGCAACACATAAACATGTAAGAGTAAAGTAAGTACTTGTGTCTAAAGTTTAAAAGCAAGCAATGTTCTCACCCCAAAGTTGTAAGTGATTGTAAAATAGTAAAAACATAGGGCTACGAACTCACCTTAAGCAATTGGTGAGCAACGGAATAATCAACGTGTGAAGTAACGAGAACAAGGTCCTAACCGCGACCTAGATGATAATGACGCGCTTTAGAAGAGAGAATAGCATATCGAAACGTTAAATAAGACTCTTATTGAAATATATATCATCCACTTGCGTTTGTGTCTTAGTTTATTTAATAAAAACATGTCTTAACGAAGATATAAGGTTTTTAGTTAAGTTAAGACATTTATACAAAAAATACCATTTTTGGAAAAGTTTCTAACGTCGCCTAAATATATATAACCAACAAATTATCATTCGCTACGGCTTTTAAGACTCAATCGGACTCGAAAACACTCGAAAAGCCATTTTCTTATTTCAATCAGCACTTAAATTGTTTATGGTGTCTCTAAAATAACTCAACTTTATCATGGTATAACTCCTTCATTTTTACTTTCAAGCTTAAAGAAAATTCTCTATCATTAGTAAAATTTCATTCAGGATAAGTTTTTTTTATACACTTTGGCCAATTCGGACCCGAAAGGGGTCAAAACCTTGATTTAAAATCGGGACAGAATGTCCATAACTTGTTAAAAAGCTGTCAAAATCATTTATTTTTTGTCCATCTTTAATCGGCCAAATCTCCTTCGTTTCAACTCCGTTTTTCACGTTCTTTATATAAAAAATTATCTATAAAACATATACTATCTAAATATTAAAGTTTAGGCTTATCAAAATAGTTGTACGACACTCAAAACCCACAAAACAATTTTGGACAGCAACATATCTTATCGAAAATTTAGCCGAAAATGCCACAATCTTCCCCAAGGGCCTAATCTATCCTATCTTCATTCATGACTAATTCAAACCACAAAAATTATCTCAAAAACTAGCCTAATCCCATCGTCTTATTTGCCAAACACCACTTGTAACGCTAAACATTTAGCCACGAACTCAAAAGTACAATAAAAATGTAAGATTTTAAATAAAGTTTCAATCTTGACAAACGAGTTGTGCAAATATTGTTTATTTTGATGTTTTTGTTATAAAAAGTGACCTCAAACGTGGATGATATCATTTTTAAGAAAGAGATATAACGGTGAACGAACGAATTATATAAAGTTTACACGAACGAAGAGAATGACAACACTTACTTGTTGAGAAAAAGATGATGAAGAAAGACTTGAACTTTAATCCCCAAAACTATGAATATAACCCAAAATATCCAAAATAATAAATCCAATAACACTTGGAATGAACCATGATCAACAAACCATCAACAAAACTTAAATTAAGAAGCAAAAACACCAATTGTTGGTGTTGTTTAGTTCGTCCGACGCGACAAGGAAGAGAGAAAAGAAAAATGATCTCTTGTGTATGTGTTTTTAGGGAGAGAATGTTTTTAGAGAATGAATGAATACAATGTATCCATCCTTGCTTTATTTAGAATAAGCATGGGATGCTTGTACCATTTTGTGACAAGGTGGAGATTTTTAAAGAGTGGTGTTGGCTAAAAGTAGGGGGACGCATATGAGGAGAACAAGGGGGACCATTTTTTACAAGACTTGCTTTCTTACTCTAGATATTTATTTAGGATCTTTAAGACAAGTGAATAATTACGTACAACACCAAATCAGAGACACGAACCAATACCTTGTTAAATCCTAGATATCGAGCAAACTACTATGATACCAATTGATAAGATCGTTTATAGCTCAAGATTGATTAGATCTTATATATCTAGGATGAAAAATAACAATGATTGATAACACATAGCGGAATAATAAAGAACACAATCAAAGTTATCACAAGGTTTTCTTTATTGAACATTTCCCTATTACCCCAACTATAATTTGGGGATACACCAACTAACTATGGTGTACTATTCGACTATTATCAGTCGACTATACTATGTAACTATCTAGACTCTCATTGGGAGAGCTCTAGTTTTCTATAGATCTACTAAACCTATGTCTATGATCTCTTTATATAGGGAGAGATCAAGACTTACAAAGAAAAATTAATTCCAGTCAATAATTGTATTAAATACTTAGTCAATGTATTTAATATGGTTGACTAAATAATTAGGAAACTATCTGCATTAATCTTAAGTGTTAATTAATCTTCAAATCAGCATTAATCCGTTGTTTGACTACATTGAATGAGAGCTTCAATAGATTATCGCTGTTTGACTGCATTAAATGAGAAGATAATCTACTGTTTGACTTAAGTCTTTAGGAATCCATAATGCTGAATTAGACCTTTTGTTCATTCTTTTGTTCTTTTTGTCTCATCCACAATATGTAATACCAACAATCTTCCCCTAATTTTATGATGACAAAACAAACAAATTCTTGCTACGAACTTCCCCTGTAGTTGAGATCATGGATCTTCCTCTGAATGAAACCAAACTCTTCAATGCGTCCCTTGACTTAAGCTAAGAATTAGAATCTTATATTCACCACACATATAGCTACAAATATATCTTTGTAGTCCTTCTTACCCTTATTGTAATATCCAATAGGGGTCTTTTGTAGAACTGCAACCTTGTAAACACTTCCCTTTAGTGTCACGTAGTTGGTTATAACATTTATTCAATAAGCTTTCCTTAAAACCAATATGTTTACATTCTTTTGAATCTTGAATCTGTAGGTTTCTATGTAGTGATTTACTGATGAAGAAACTGAGTTAAACAACTTTGATGAGAATGTGAATCTCTTAACTTGTGTTTCTTATGTCTTGCATCTATCCAGTAACGTCAAACTTATAGAATTAATCTGTGAAATTTAAGTAGACCGCAACCCCCCCCCCCCCCCCCCTCTTGACAAAATTCATCTTCTATGCTGGAACACATACTAAAGAAATGTGAGCATTGAGCACCTATAAGAAAAATCACACACCTTTGCTAGATTTTAACAAGTCTTCGTCAACACCATTTAAGCACGAACACGTTATCTTAAAAGCCAACCACAACTTTAAAATATGACAAGAACACGCATCTGTGAAACTCACTAACAACATCAAATAGGTGTAATCAATTCATCTTCGTAATCAATCTTCAAATAAATCTCCAAAAATACGAGCCATAAATCAATAAGAATAAACTGTTATTTGAAATAGTTCTATCCGAGATCCAAAACCATGAGTCACCCGATAACTAATAAAGTTAGCGGTACAAACTAGCTATGTCAGATAGTACTAACGGTACAAACTCTTTCTCGGACGAGGTAAGCAGTACAAATATTTTTCTTGGACAACAAAGGCAATATAAGCGAGCAGTACTAAAAACATCCAACAGTACTAGCCTTTATTGCTCGAATAGTTTTTAATATATAAGCCAAGCAGAGAGTAGTCTTCATGTAACATCATGTACTCGAACAGTACCTTCTTTTAGTCCCAACAGTAGTTAATAAAAAGTGTTTCATCATGTGAGTAGTACAATCTCTCAATCTAGATGTACAATTAAAGCAAACACGTTTCTTTTCCTGATGTTGACTCCATCGAACAAGAATTTATTAAAAGAGTTATTTTACGTGATGTCCAATAAATGTGCTGTTGACTTTCAATAATGGTTAAATAATAAAGAAAATTTCTAATCATTCAATTTCTTTATTTAAAGACTATAATCACATGAATTATGAGGGAGCAACATTAACATCTCGAATTACTACTAGTAGTATTATCACAAAGCTAGCAGTAGTAAATTTCTTGTAAGCCCAATGCTAGCAGTACTAAAAAGCATGTAGCAGTATTAAGTTTACCTTTGCTCGTTCAACAAATCCTCATGTGTCGTCCTTAGCACTTAGTACTGTTGTAAGTAGAAACATTCCATGAATTTACTTTGGCAGCATTAACCAAATACACAAGCAGCACTAATGTTCCTCCGTTAATAGTATGATCATCCCATGTAGCAGCACTTACCAATTACTACAATGCTTCTGAGCAGTATAAACAAACCTTGTGATCCTAGATCAAGAGCCCCGAGGCTCTGATACCAATTGTGGAGATCTTTTAAGCCCATCTAGGATATGTTTTACAGATAATATAAATATGCACAGCGGAATAATAAGAACAGTATATTATCAAACAAGGTTTTATTATCATACGTTTTCACCTTGACCCAAATCTATACTTTGGAACTACTAACTAACTATTAGCTAAATAACTATTAACTAACTAACTACTGTGTACACACACGCACACGTTTACTAGACTCTCATTGGGAGAGCTCTATGTTTCTGGATGCACTAAACCTATGTCTATGATCTCTTTATATAGGGAGAGATCAAGACTTACAAAGAAAACTAATTCCAGTCAACAATTGTATTAAATACTTAGTCAATGTATTTAATATGGTTGACTAAATAATTAGGAAACTAAATCAGCATTAATCTTCAAGTTGTAATTAATCTTCAATCAGCATTAATCGTTGTTTGACTGCATTGAATGAGATCTTCAATCAGCATTAATCGCTGTTTGACTGCATTAAATGAGAAGATAACTACTGTTTGACTTCAAGTCTTCTAGAATCCCATAATGCTGAATTAGTCCTTCTTGTTTCATTCTTTTGTTCTTTTGTCTCATCAAATATGTAAATCCCAACAATCTTCCCCTATTTGATGATGACAAAACAAACAAATTCTTGCACGAACTTCCCCTGAAGTTGAGATCATGGATCTCCCTGAATGAAACAAAATCTTCAATGCTTCCCCTTGACTTAAGATAAGAATTAGAATCCTTGATATGTCACCACACATAATAAGCTACAAATCATATCTCTGTAGTCTTCTTCCCCTTTTTGTAATCATCAAATAGGGGTCTTTTGTAGAAATGCAACTTGTAAACACTTCCCCTTAAGTGGTGCATGTAGATGGTTAAACATTTAATCAATAAGCTTCTCCTTAAACCAATATGTTTACCATCTCTTGAATCTCGAACTCTGTAGGCTCTATGTAGTGATTACTGATGAAGAAAACTGAGTATAACAAATTTGATGAAGAAGTTGAATCTCTTAAACTTGTGTCTTATGTCTTGCACTATCCACGTAACGTCGAACTTATAAATAAATCTGTGAAATATAAGTAGACCGCAACCTCTTGACAAAATTCTCATCTTCTATGAGACACATACTAAAGCAAATGTGAGCATTGAGCACCTATAAGAAAAATCACACACCTTTGCTAGATTTTAACAAGTCTTCGTCAACACCATTTAAGCACGAACACGTTATCTTAAAAGCCAACCACAACTTTAAAATATGACAAGAACACGCATCTGTGAAACTCAACTACAACATCAAATAGGTGATAATCAATCATCTTCGTAATCACATCTTCAATAAATCTCCAAAAATACGAGCCATAAATCAATAAGAATAAACTGTTATTTGAAATAGTTCTATCCGAGATCCAAAACCATGAGTCACCCGATAACTAATAAAGTTAGCGGTACAAACTAGCTATGTCAGATAGTACTAACGGTACAAACTCTTTCTCGGACGAGGTAAGCAGTACAAATATTTTTCTTGGACAACAAAGGCAATATAAGCGAGCAGTACTAAAAACATCCAAAAGTACTAGCCTTTATTGCTCGAATAGTTGTAATCCATATAAGCCCAAGCAGAAGTAGTCTTCATGTAACATCATGTACTCGAACAGTACCTTCTTTTAGCCCAACAGTAGTAATAAACTGTGTTTCATCATGTGAGTAGTACAATCTCTCAATCTATGATGTACAATTAAAGCAAACACGTTTTCTTTTCCTGCTGTTGACTCCATCGAACCAAGAATTTATAAACAGTTCATTCTTACGTGATGTGCAATAAATGCTGCTGTTGACTTTCAATAATCGGTAAATAATAAAGAAATTTATAATCATATCAATTCTTTATTTAAAGCACTATAATCACATGAATTATTGAGGAATTATTTTGTTGATTCAACCGAACCGACCAACACATACAACAGCAGTATCAATCAATAAGTAAAAACTTACTTTTCACCAAGCAGTACCATTGTCTTTTTGAACACGTGCAACAGGAACCCGAATACCAAAACCTTGATATTATTATTTGCTTTTGTTTCGGCTGTGTCTTTTTAAGATAATTATCCACTTCCGAACTGATGTTTATTAAATTAATCCTCCCATACCAGGATTAATTCAAAACAACGACAAGTGAATAATTGCGCACAACACCAAATCAGAGACACAAACCAGTACCTTGTTAAATCCTAGATATCGAGCAACCTGCTCTGTCACCAATTGATAAGATCGTTTATAGCTCAAGATTGATCAGATCTTATATATCTAGGATGAAAAATAACAATGATTGATAACACGCAGCGGAATAATAAAGAACACAATCAAAGTTATCACAAGGTTTTCTTTATTGAACGTTTCCCTATTACCCCAACTATAATTTGGGGCTACACCAACTAACTATGGTAACCTATTCGAATCTCATCAGTCGACTATACTATGTAACTATCTAGACTCTCATTGGGAGAGCTCTAGTTTTCTATGGATCTACTAAACCTATGTCTATGATCTCTTTATATAGGGAGAGATCAAGACTTACAAAGAAAAATTAATTCCAGTCAACAATTGTATTAAATACTTAGTCAATGTATTTAATATGGTTGACTAAATAATTAGGAAACTAAATCAGCATTAATCTTCAAGTTGTAATTAATCTTCAATCAGCATTAATCGTTGTTTGACTGCATTGAATGAGATCTTCAATCAGCATTAATCGCTGTTTGACTGCATTAAATGAGAAGATAACTACTGTTTGACTTCAAGTCTTCTAGAATCCCATAATGCTGAATTAGTCCTTCTTGTTTCATTCTTTTGTTCTTTTATCTCATCAAATATGTAAATCCCAACATAACTTATAAAAAGTCAAACTTATGCATAAAAATGGAAAGATTTTGACTTGAAAATTTACGGAGTGTCACATCCTTTCCCCGTTAAAAGAGCTTTATCCTCAAATCTTAAGCCGTGGCATCCGATGCCAATACGGGGTCGGAAAATAGGTGAGGGTATTTCTTTTGAAACTGGTCTTTACGTTCCCAGGTGAACTCAGGTCCTCTTCTTGAGTTCCACCTCGGACCTTGACAATAGGAATACGACTATGCTTTAGACGTTTGACCACGTCCGTAATCTCGACGGGTTCCTCAATTTAGATTTAATCTAATAGGATAGCAAGTATTTCATCAAACAAACACTTCTTCAAGTTTAACACATGAAAAGTACTATGAACTCTGCTCAGTTGTTCTGGGAGTTCATGTCGATAAGCAACGGTTCCAACTTTGGCAAGAATTTTGGAAGGTCCAATGTATCACGAGTTCAGCTTACCCCGTTTGTCAAAACGTATCACCTTGTTACATGGGGACACTTTGAGCATAACTTTATATCCCACTTGAAACTCAAGAGGTTTATGCCTCACGTCAGCGTAACTTTTCTGTCTATCGCGGGCAGCTTGGATTCGGCTTTTGATCTGAATGATTTACTTGGTTGTTTCATGAACAATCTCTAGGACAGTGAGTTGACTATCCCCTAACTCAGCCCAACACATAGGTGATTGGCATCTACGGCCATATACAGCCTCAAAGGGTGCAGCCTTAATGCTTGTGTAAAAACTGTTGTTGTAAGAAAATTCCACCAAGGGTAAATGTCTGTCCCAACCCTTTCCGAAGTCAATCATACAGGCACATAGCTGTAACACTCTATAAATTTCCAAGTCATTATTTTACCATTACGTACATTATTTTAACCTTTGCAAGTTACGTGTTAATTTGAACTAAAACCGGGAAGTTGTCCCGCGTAAACCTAAAAACAATCACTAGATGCGTTCTGGCTTTAAACTAAGTGTAGTCTACTCATAATTATCATGTTACGACTTTTCGGGCATATTTTATATGTCTCACGTTTTTGTTTTATAAGTTGTGTAGTTTAAGCATTTCGCATTTTTCAAGCATGTAGAAATAATTACCCATCCTAAATAAATACCTATATATTATGTGAGTAAAACTTAAACTTTTAAAAATATTTGGTCCCCTATTTTACTTATATGTCGACCGGATCCACACACACAATTCATACTTATTTTTCTAGCAACTTTAACCAACTTGGTACCACCTTGCATGGACCACAAACACAATATGAAATTAGTACCATGCTAGCACAACTTTTTCTCCTTTTATCCCCCTTGGTGCGTTCAAAATAACGACCACCAACCCCACCTCAAAATTTTTGTTGGTTGTTTGCTAGCGCTAGTACTTATGGTCCTCCATTTATTTGTTACTAGCTAATACCTTCCCACAAAATCCTCAACCTTATTTGTCTTACCACACATTTTGGAATCTCATATCTGTATCTTAGTATAAAAGGATGACACTTGTATTAATTTTTCACACACTTCATAACTTAGCAAAATCTTTCTTTATTTCTCTCTTGTTTATTTCGGCCGACCACCAAGACACCAAGGGTGTTCTTCATTTCTTCCATCTTTAAGTATTAGGTTCATATACACACTAGTGGTATAGTGTTTGATTTATTCGGGTTGTTTTTGGATCGAGTTCGGGTTATAAACACTATTATTTTTGGGTTAATCTTCATCTATTTTCTCCATTTCGTAAGTAAATCCTTCTTGTATATTTTCATTCATTTCATATCATTCACATACATATCTTATCATCATCCATGTATTGTGTCATTATTTTTATAAGTTAATAAAATGGATCTATCAAAATATATAGTTATTATGTTTGATTTGTAAATTTATTTTGTTAGCGTTAAGGTAAGTGGATTAGTTTGATTGTTGAGATGTTGATGGTGGGATTAGGTTAGTGGTTTTGTTTTGATTAAGTAGAAGATGGAGTGTAGGATAAGTATGGGATTTTGTGAAGTTTTGGTGATGTTTTGGATCGATTCCGACAAATATATGTTGCTGTCTGTAATTAGTGATAGGGATTAGGGGGACTTAAAAACAGTATAACAAGCGTAAACCTAAGGAATATGATAGGTTATGTTCCCCTGGTCATTTTGATATATAGAACGTAGATATCATACTTGAAATGAGCAAGTTAGGGCCAAGTGAAGTTGGAAATATCTTTCGGCAAAAAACTGTCATTTTGTACGATCAGATCAGAACCAAAAACAGGCGTTTTGACCCCTTAAGAGTCTGGATTGGTAAATGTGTAAAGCAAGAAAGTTGTATGAAATGATGTTTTACATAAAGTAGCTCGAGATTTTTATGCTTGAAAGTCAAAGACGAGAGAGTTAAACCACTTTTTAGTCGAGTCGTTTTTAAGACACTATATGATTATTTTTGAGCTGATTGAAACTTAAAAAGGGAGTTTAGAGCGTTTTTGAGTCCGTTTAAGCGTAAAAATCCTTAGCGGATGTTAAGGTATCATTAATATAGTATTAGGACGCATTATAAACATTTTAAAGATGCTATTTCGAAAATGTAGGATGTTTCTAAATATAGTAAGTCTTGGTTACGCAGTTATATTAGCGAGAAGGAAGTAGAGATTAAGTACTTGAGTTTCCCTAGTGCGTTTAGTATTTATGAATTTAACTAAAATCAGGGGACGGTATTAACGTCCCGAAATTTGAAACTTTCCAAAAGTAGAAACTTTCCGAAAATAGTAACCTTTCGTCTAAATGTCGTAACTTAGCAAAAATTTCATTTCCTTCGTAAAGACACGTTTTCACTAATAAAACCAAGACATAACACATATATAGATGCTATCATTTTCTATAATCTAATCTTGCGTAGTTTCATGTATATTCCCTTGCCTAAAGTACGTCATTTCTTTAAGTCGCGGTTAAGAATTTGTGAGATCGTTCAACACTAATTATTTACCTTTCACTCACCGGTTACTAAAGGTGAGTTCATAGCCCCACCCTTTTACAGTTTATGTACATTTTATAACTTGGGGTGAGAACATTGTTTGCTTTTAAAACTAGACACATGCGTATTGCGTTGATCTTACCTGTTTGCGTGAATTGCCTAAGTTTTGCGTACAAGCCACTATTGCCCAAACTATCATGAACCATTAATTTTTTAACTGACCATACTGGTTAAGTGAGTGCGAGTGGCAGAAATTCATGTTGTTGAAAAGGAAAGGAAGGCTAGAACCATCTTACTTATGGCCATTCCCAAGGAACATCTAAGAAGATTTCATGGAATGGACGATGCAAAAGAAATTTGGGGGAGCTATAAATGAGACTATAGGTTTGGTGGTAATGCAAATTCAAAGAAGATGCAGAAAGCTGTTTTAAAACAACAGTTTGAAGCATTTACTATATCAAGTTCAGAAGGGTTAGAAAAGGGATATGATAGGTTCCAACAACTACTCTCACAGTTGGAAGCCCATGGTGCTGAAGTATCAACTGAGGATGCAAATCACAAGTTTCTCAGATCTTTGCCCCCAGCTTGGTCAAATCTGGCAATGACAATGAGAACCAAACCAGATGTTGACACTTTGTCCATTGATGACTTGTATAATAACCTTAGGGTTTTTGAGCAAGAACTCACAAGTACCTCAAAATCATCTGCAAGTGCTCAAAATGTTGCTTTTGTTTCACACAGCAAGAGCAGCAATAACAAGGTTAAGTCTGGTCATACTGGTCCCTACAGTACTTACACTCCTTCTACTTCTTCAAACAATATTCCAGAACGAGAAGTTCCTGCTGGTTTTTGCTTAAAAGATGAAGGTTATATATTCACTCTTTGCCAAACAATTAGAAAGATCTGGACTTGTCTTGCATGAAGAACCTATAACAGATTGATGAGATGGATATTAAAGAGATGGATATAAACTTCAGATAGCAATGATTAGTTATTCGAATGAAGAGAGATTTACAAGAAGACAGAAGGAAGTTTCGAATGATGGAAACAAACCTGTTGGTTTGACAAAAAGTAGCTTGAATGTTTCAAATGTCAGCAACACTGGTCATTTTGTCTATGGAATCACATCCAAGGACAAATATGGAAGAATGAGAGAGACTCATTTTATCAAGATCAAGGAGCTGGAAAGAAAGAACAGAATCAGAACTGTTTGCTGACAATGGATGATGGTGTTGTCAATTGGGGAGAACATACAGTAGAGGAAGAAGAGACAAATCATGCACTCATGGCTATCAGCTCAAAAAAATAGGTATCATTAATGTTCGAAAACTTGTAACATATGATTCATAGAATAAGCTTAAAAACAAACGTATGTGATGACACATTGAAACAGTTAGGTGAACAAGAAGCAAAAATACTATTTTCCTATACAACAAGCTGTTAAGAAATTATAAGCTCAAGTTGTTACTTTTTCGAAAAGCTCAATTATTCTAAATGAATAGCTTACATTTCTAAGCAAATGAAATATATGCAAAAGAGTGAAAAGCTTAAAAATGATGAGGAGAATAGGAATGAAGGTTGTAAAGAAAAGGAACAATTGCAAAAAAATAGTAGATTCATGGAAAACTTATTCTAAAAACCTTTGGAAATAATAGTTTATTCAGGTATGACTTCAAAATAGTAAAGTTGGCTTAGATAGTGAAATACAATCAAACAATAGGTTATTAGCTATAGAAGAAATGAAATCGCACTGGTTTAAGTGTTACAGAAAAAGATTTTCTTAACATACCTTTATACAGTAATTTGTTCAAAGACTGAAATAATTTTAAAGGCTTTCCACATCCTTATATGATACTATACTCCTAAACCACAAAGGAAATTGGACCTTCTTTGTAAGTTTATGGCAAAAAGGGGACCTCAAAAGCCTGAAATTAGTGACTCAGATGACAACTCCACTGAGCATTCTACCTGTTAATCAAATGACAGTGAAGGATCTTTTGGAAATCCCTCTTGTTAGCCTGGTATGTGTTTAATTACACACAAAAAACATAGGTGCTACCGAACCAATTAACCTTAAAAAGCAAGTTAAAATAACCAAAAACGGACTTAAAATGCCAAAAATATGCTTGTTTTTTGCTAATTGTAGTTGTGCAGAACGATACTAAAAAAGGAACGAAAAACAAAGGCAAAACGACAAAACCGGACACGGAATGGAAAAGTATGGAAAAGACAAAGTCAAGAAAAAGCCCAAGTCTGAAAAAGTCAACCCCGACAAATCCAAAGTTAAACCCGAAGCCACAAGTGAAGAAAAATAAGTTTAGGGGCCAAAATTGCCAAGTCCTTAAACTTATTTAATGAAGGATATAAAGAAAATGATTGTGAGGGACTCATGCTGCCATTTTCCCAAAGAGATACCACAAGGTCATTCCTAAATTCCTGCCAACCCTAGAAAGTTATACACCACAAGGACTTGTGGTGTAATAACCTTTATAACACTTGGGGGGTTATTCTGCCAAGTCCCCAAAACTATAACCCACAAGGACGAAATTTGCAAGGACAAGTATTACCATGAGGGACCATACTTGACAAACCCACAAACTCACAACTGTTTTTGAAGTACTGTACATCTTCCCAACAAGTTTCCCGCCAAACCCCACAACCCCACATCCTGTCTATATCAACCTCGTTGACCTCCCCACAACACTCCAAAACCATCACCATAACTAAACCCTACCCCCCACATGGCCTTGTCCACGGTGGCAATCCTAATTCCCACAAGTCAATCAAGGGTTTAGATTTAAGGCCTTGGGCACCAAGACAATCCAATGGCCAGGATTTGTTTGTGTTTTCTACACACTCACAACAAGCACATATGCTGTTTTGTCTTTTACAAAGAAGCACAAGAAGAGAAGACCAAACCCTAGCTCATTTTTCTATTTAAGCTTTTGTAAGCCATTGTGGCAAGTAGTTAGTTTTTAGTAAGAGTAGTTTTCTTTAGTGTGTAGAGTTTTTTTTAAGAATTCAGTTCTAAGTTTTTTTAAGTATTCCAACTTCCATGTACTTTTATTTTTAAGATTAATGAAAATTCAGTTTACTTCTTAAATTGTGTTCCAAGCTTTTGCTTCATTTAAGCTCACTTCTAAGTTCTTATATAAGCACTTTATAAATCTGTTTTTAAACTTTGATACAAAAATTTAAGAAAAATTTAAAAGAAGGAAAAAAGTTACTGTTTGATCAAGCAAAAGGATGAATGAGCAAACAAGGATGGCTCATTGGGTTGCTTAGTATAGCTTATTTATAAGCTTTGGGTAGGTTTTAGAGCTTATTTAGGTTCACTTTATCCTGTTTTGAGCAAGGATCAAAGGTATGCTTTCTCTTTAAATTTTTGCTTAAAAATTACTGTAGCATTGCTTATTTTTAGCTTATTAATGACTTTTTGTGCTTATTTGTGTTTAGTGATGCTTAAAAATGCCCTTTAGTTGCTCTTGTATCATTACATTGCCATTTGCCTAAAAACTGTCTAGATAATGTATTTGTACTGTTAGCTTATAAGTTTTTTTTAAGTGCTTATTTCTCTTTGTTTTTTACTTCTTAGTGCTTATTATTGAATATTTAATACTTGTCTTCAAAAGTTTAAGCTTAATTCAGCTTTTATAAGTTTTAAAATTCGTTTTTAGAATATAAAGGGGTGTTTGGGACAAGCCCAAAATGGGTCAAAACAGGAATGTGATGGGTTGGGGTCATATGGCTAACCTTGGCTTAAGTCATTAAGCCCTTTTTAGTCTGTTTTTCCAAAGTTTTTTAGTCCAAAAACTGTTTTTCAAGTTTTTAGAAGAGTTCTTTAAATCTGTTGGTTTTTGAAAAAGGTACAAGAGCTTATTTGGATAAGCTCTTGTATATTTGAGTTTTAGTTTCAAAGTGTGTGATTTGTAAGTGTCTAAACAAGTTTACAAAAGTGTTTTGAGTCATTTGTTAACTTAAGTCAAAACTGCCAAAAAATTGGTGTCATTTTTGTTAAAGAAAAAGCTCTTTTTTTAAGAACAAAAACCAGCAGTTTTAAATTGTTTTTAGCAAATGAAAGTTTGAATATAAGCTTGTCATAAGCCTCTTTTCATCTGTTTTAACTAAGTTTTTCAAATTGAGCTTATTTGACAGCTTATTCTAAGCTGTCAAAATTAAGCCCTTTTTTTAGCTCATTTCCCCTGGTGCTAGGGGCTTAACTTCAAGCCCATTATCCTAGCTTATTAGAAGGCCTCAGCCCAAGCTTTTGGCTTTTCTAAAAAGCCAATAAGCTCTTTTATTAAGCCCTAGCTTTGTAGACCTTAGGAAGCACTCTAGGTAGCTTATTTTTAAGCTTTAAGTAGGCACTTTGAATTTTTTAAAGCATAGTATAGGATATAGCTTATTTCTGTTCTAGCTTATTTTGTGCTTTTCAATTGATGTCTTTGAGTTCTTAGTTGCTTATTAAGTGGTTTGTTGCCTGTGCTAGCTTATTTGACCTTTTTCCTTTGCTTATTGTGGGTTTTAAGTCCAAAGCCACAACCTAGCAGTACTAACTCTTAAGTTAGTACTGTTGAGTGAATAAGCCAATTTCTGGCTTATTGGGCTTATTTCATTGGCTTATTTTGTTCCTAGAGATTCATATTATTTGAGTGTTAAGCTGTGTGTG
>BQNB010027813.1:4806-57266 GCA_026074375.1 Tanacetum coccineum
CATCGGTTGTGAGCCGGCAAGATGTAGCAAACTTTTATCAGTCTCGGAACTTTATTATTACTATGGGCTTTCTTTTGGAAGACTACCACATCGGTTGTGAGCTGGCAAGAGGTAGTAAACTTTTATCAGCCTACGACTTTCATTATTATATTTTTTATTATTTTATCATCATATATATATATATAGAAGACTTCTTTTTGAAAAATTCAAGTATAAATTTCAAGACTAAAATTTTAGCTATATATTTCATAAAAATTGTTGATTTAAGTTTAATCTCCAAAAATAGCACGTATATTAATCCGGTTAAGAGCTTATGGGAGAAAAAGCCACAAATTACATACATGAGCTCTTAAGATTTCCAAATAATCCTTGTTTAGCATCCAACTCATAATTAATTCTATCATTTTTTGTTCTTCGCGAAGATCCGCTAACGCTTAGTCTAAAAGTTAAGGAACAAGCTAGAGCTCAACACGCTCGATCGAGTCAAAATTTATTCTTATTCTACCCAGCAGGAAAGTCAAAATTATGACAAAACATTTATTTTATTTTTGAAAATTTTTAAAAATTTTCATTTTTTTGAAATTTTGGTGGTAAAAACGGGATTACGTGAAAACAACGGCTGCAAGCACAATCAAATCGAAGATCCCCCAATACTAGAACGAAACATTGTCTTTAATGTTTTAAGAAGGGTCTCTACGTAATTCTAAGGCCATTTATTATGCCAAAAGAAAAACGTTAGTCGATTAGATTAGGATATTGGATTCCCAAATGAAGCTGAGGATTTGAAGCTCTTGTGATCGGGGTACAAAAACCGCGAGCACGAGAGGCTTCAAAAATCTGGGACATCCTGGACAATAAACCACAAAACACAAACACACAAAAATGGAATAGGCGATCCTCCGCACAACAACAAAAACACTTATTAGCAAATAGAAAGAAGATAGAATGGATAAGCATGGGTTGCCACCCACGAAGCGCTTGTTTTTGTTAACCGAGTCTTGAGCCTGACTCGACCCCGAATTCATTGGTCCATGGGGGAGCAAGTGGAAGATAAAATCTCCATCGGACTTTCATTCAAGTGGTTTGGATAAACATTAAATTTCATGAAAGTTCTACTCCGATGAGATATACCCGGCATAAAAGAATGATAAATGGAGATGCCGGGGTCAAAATGGTATCTTCATTCCCACAGGAGAGAAGATACGGAGGAGCAACTGGATACATGAGAAAAGGAAGAAAGATCCATACAATATAAGCGAAGAGAGGTTCACTTAAAAGTATGAAATCCAGATTATGGGTGGGTAAAACATTAGGCACATGAACTATTGGTTCTTTTGTTGGATAAATATCCTCCACCACATCCATATTAAGATTGCCCAGCTTGGGCTCAATCTTAAAGCAGAAATGATCATACTCTGGTGGAGATATGATATGAGCAAGTTCACCGGCGAACTCCTCATGATATAAATCACTCCTATCGGCAGGAGGAAACGGATTGATCGAAAGATCAAAGATAAACGAATCATATTGAGAAAAATCAACATGAGTAGTGGTACTGCCACTACTCTTCTCTTCAATATGATCGTTATCAAGATAGAAGGCTTTATAATCAGGAAGAGAATAATCAAAACGAGTAGTGGTACTGCCACTACTATTCTCTTCTAAATCAAAGCAGAAAGTTTCATATTCGGGTAAAGAATTATCAAAGGTGTTAGTCTCCTCCAAGAAAGAGTTAGGAAATGTGGAGGGAGACTTGGTTACAAAATCAGAAGATGGAATGGGATTATCTTTTAATGCTTCAATGTTAGCAATAAGAAGATTGACATTCAACAATTTTTCACGAAGGATATCATCTTTGATTGTTAAAAGATGTCTCAATCAATCCTTCTAACTTCCGGATTAACAATCTCCACCACCTCTAAGCTTACGATCTCAACATCGGGAGGTGATGCATCGACATACTCGATATCCTCACCGTAGGTAGAATCGTCATCACTCGAAGAATTATCATCGTTGGAATTGACAACAATCTCAGAGTGTTCATTGAGAGCATTTAGAGAGGTGTATTGTTACAAAGAGGCACATCACACATTTTGTCGGGAATACCTTTGGACTCACTTGGGATTTGGACAAGGTCCTCAACACTAGACTTTATGAATTCGTCCAATTCCGTTTCCGGAATAGTGTCAAGATGCTCGTCCCCCATACTTAGAGAGTTATTGGCTCCTCCGATTGTAAAACGGTGTATTGCAATTGTGTTGTCCTTCGTCACGTAACGTAGCAAATGGAATCTTCCAAGATCGATCTTTAGCCGCTTGTTCTTCCGCGATTCGCTTTTCTTCTTCCTTCTTTTTTATGACTTGATCAACCAAATCACGTAAGGTTGTCATCTGTTCCATAAGCTTATTTTGAGAATTGAGAAGCTCATTTTGGGAAGTGAAGATTGGATGATTGACGGTATATTGTGGGGGTTGAATTTGGTCAAAACCAAAAGAATTTGAATCATAGCAAAAATTTTGCTTATGATAATAGTCTTCATTCATTGGTTGACATTGGAAGGTTTCATGAGGACCCCCGCAATTTTCACAACAAAGATATTGTTGTAAAAACTCGGTGAAGTTTGTGGAAAATAATCAAAGTTTTGATTGAAACATGGGTCCTGATTGTAGACAAACGGGACTTGAGGTGGACAATCGTAACTGTAATGAGAGTCGTTCCCACATAATTCACGAGAGTATGGTACGCATTGTGGTTGTGGAGGGTGGTTTGCAATACTTGGAGAATCGTTAGAAGAGTACGGAATTGAAACATTGATTTGTATTTCATTTCAACTTACAATAAAAACAAAACTCCATCGTATTCAGTGCAACACATCTTGGCCATGTCCAAAAGACATTGTTGTTGAACATAAGAATGATTATGCACTTTTATATGTGTGTGTTTTAAAGGTTATTTTTTATAAAATAGACAGAAAATGAGTTTATAAATCAATAGCATATGTACATAATGATTCACATTACACTTTCAATTCTGACTTGTGACTTTCAATCCTTTAAGAAACATGGCAAACAATAACTTCCATGCACTACCTTTGGCGAACCTTAATGAAGATTCAAAGAAAAGGAAACGTGAAGAGAACTTAAAAACCTGGAAATGGAATGAAGTGATTGATGTGGATGCTATTCCAGACAAAGTTGAAATCAAGACTGAACAACACCACAGGTTGTTTCATCTGATGAAGATTTAACAGACCAAGAAGAAGACCTTCATGAAGCTTCAAGTGACATAGAAAAAGAGCTTTATAAAGAATCAAATGACCAAGAAGAATTCTATGATGAAGATTCAAGTGACCTAGAAGAATACCTTGGAATGTTTGATGAGACTGACCAAGAAGAAGTAGTCTTTTGTATTTTATTTTGGTCATGTACACATATTGCTTTTGTAGTATGTTTTCAACTCTGTCCCTTATTAGGTTTTTTATAGTTCATGCAGTGTTTGTGTTTTGCTATTGATAATCATGAAGCTTCATTTGTGTTTTTAATTGTGTTTGCAAATGATAATCATGAGCCTTCTGATGTTTGCAAATGATAATCATTCATCTTATTAGGTTTTTTTCAAAGTTCATGCACTGTTTGTGGTTTGCAAATGATAATCAAGAACATTACCAATAACAAAAATATTTAACAACAATTTTTATAATGTTACCAATACAAACGATTTATGGGTTTTGAAGTCACTATATTAAGAATATTACATAATTGTAGCATTTTTATTATTTGTATCAGTTACCATGTGCATTTTACTATTTGTAAATAGATCCTATTTGTTAAGGTAAAACTCAGTTTTCAGTAACAAATGGTTTAGGGCTTATCCACACTATGTTAGGGATATAATGTATTGTACTACTTATTGTAAGTCAATATTGCCTGCTTTGAAAAGATTACTAATGTTGCCAAAGTGACACATTAGTGACGAATTAGCGACAAATTTGTAACACATAAAGCGTCATAAAAAACCATAGGAGGAAGGAGTAACTTGTGACACATTAGTGACAGATTAGTGACAGATAAAGTGTCGCTAAATAATAGGGAGGAAGGAGTACACGAATTAGTGACAAATTAGTGACAGATTAACTGTCGCTGAGGAAGGAGTAGTGACGGATTAGTGAAAGTTTTGTGACAAATAAAGTGTCTCTAAATAGCTGTTTGGGCTTGAAGTTACTGATATGATCACATTCTATAATAGTAACAAAAGTCGAAAATCTATGGTATATTTTTGTAAATCTATAGATATAAACAAAGTCCTAATGCCTAACAATTTGTATTTGAAGTTGTATCTGTGAATTTAAAAGTATGACCAAATTAGCCTATTTTTGTTTAATTTTCTCACTGAATTTCAACACTGGTAGAACCTTTTATGAGATTTCCCACTGAATTTTAACACGTATATGAGAATTGGTAGAACCTTTTACACTAACACTTTCAATACATGTGTTTCAAAACTTCTTGGAGGAAATTATAGTTGGGATAAGTTTTTATGTGTAAATTAGGATAGGTAGTTTGTTATAAAACTTGGTGCCAAAATACAAGTCCCATTTTGTTTTAAATTAGATGGTCACCAATTTTGTGGGATGTTGTTGAATGGTTTGTTGAAAAAAATGATCACACCTATAGCCTACTTAATTTGTGTCCAAGTAAAACTCATTTTCCTACGGTTGAGTATAAATGTTTAGTTAACATATGATAATGTGAGTTGGGCCTTAGTATTGATTAGGGCTTATAAATTGGTCCAAGTGAGTTGGGCTTTTATGATTAGGTCTTATAAATTGGTCCATGTGAGTTGGGCTTATAAATTAGTCTAAGTGAGTTGGTTTATTTTTAGATAGCATCATAGGCATGGTTTTGTTCTAATTAGTGAAAGATTAGTGAGTTCTTTTATAATTAGTGAAATATTTTGTAATTAGTTAGTTGTGCTTTTTTGTAAATCAAATGTTAGTAAAAAATAAAAAAATTGGAATCTCTTTCCGTAACTAATACATAAAACGAAAGTCATGACAAAGAAGGGGCAATAACATCCGTTACACTATGTTTAGGATTTTCATATTTTATAATTTATAATTGCTTTTATATTGAGTGTTAGTGTTGATGTACAACATGTTGTTTGTGTACGACATTTATTTTTTATCATTAATTTTTTAACTTTTTGAATCTTTATAAAGGCTTCCTAACTTATACAAACCTAATCAGTAAAAAGTTCAACTTCATTAAGTTTTTTTATTCTAGATGTATATAACAATTCCTAACTTATAAATAACCGTCTACCCGTGCAACGCACGGGTATTGTTCTTGTTTTAAGAATCGGCCATGTAAAGATCAAGACCAAACTATAACAAAATTGGATGCCAATAATGTAGCAAACGAGGAATGGTGTAGTCACGCATTGCGACGGAACATTTTAGAGAGCGTGCATAAACTGATGTGTTTTGTGGCGAGTGCAATCTTTGAACCGAATTGTACGCAGTTTTATAAATTCAAGCCTTAGATGTTGCGATTTGCTTTCTCGTTGTAGCTTTGTAACCTCAAAAAATGTCTATAGCACGTTTTGTGAATACAGATGTCGCTAACCCATCATGCTAATCTTTTCGCACAAATTAAAATACTAAATAGAAGTTCACATAAAATGAAGCTTGATGTATTACATATGAGAGTTGTCACTGAGGCTAAACAAACAAAAACAGTTACCACAAATCCTATGATAGCATACTACGGCTAAAAATAATATCAAGAATCCTCAACGCTTTGTATATTTTTTACATTCCTACAAATCATGACTTTATATTTAGTCCATACAATACAAAAGGCAATACTATGGGCCCTAACATAACATAAAACACAAATTTCACCAAACACCGCATAGAGCTAACTAACATCACACGAAATCTAGACAAAACGTTCTTGCGTTGACACTGACTTGCATCAATAGTTTTTTTACATGAAGTGCACATCTTAGCGAGCCTTTTCATCCGATGGGAGATAATCTACCAACAAATCCATATATGAACAATTGCTCATATTCACATACCTTACTTTCAATTCCTGGTACTTCTGGTTTTCCACACTCCTTATTATTTCAATGTAGTATTCCAACTAAACCGACCATAAATAGTTTAAAGCATTGTCACTCGGTGGTCCACGTACACACATCTTATGTGAATATGTGAAAGCCTTTTGGAGGTTATCCATCAACACAGACATACTTTGTAACACGAAACCTTTTTCAAGCGTTGTATAAAGCCTTTATATCGTTTTATTCCATCCTACTCATTCCAACATTACTTCACACACTTGAGTTTTCTTAATTAGTCTCAATGCAAAAGAACATGTGGAAACCAAAAGGGGGGGTTGAATAGTTTACAGGTTCGTTTTGCGTTTTAAAAGTTTGCTTTCAAAATACTTAGATTCGAGTAGTATGTTCAACCAATCAACAATATGAATTAACAAAGTAAATATCTAGATTAATAGTAAATAACAATCACAACAATATAAAGAGATAAGAGAAGGAACAATCGAACCAAGACACTAAAATTTATAGTGGTTCAGCTACGAAGCTCTTTTTAGCCCTACTCCACTCCCCGAGTATCCTACTCGAGATTTCACCATGTCAACAATCTCTCTTTAGGCGAAGAAAACTATTTACACGTCGCTTAAATTATTTTCTGACACTAAGCTAAATGTCGAGTCATAATCTTAGCTAAAACCAATCTACCACTACACAATCACAAGATCTACACCATCAGATTTACACACTATCCGAATCACACAAATACACAAGATAATTATAATAGAGATTTGATACTTAGAAGAAGAGATGAGAGATCACTAAATAACAATTCGTTTCTTGGCGAATGCGAATGTTCTTCTCTTGCACTTGAATGAGAAAGAAGTGATGAGAAGAAGAGATTGGATCACTTGAAACAAGATCTAAGAATGTTAGTGATCAAGAGATTTAGAGAGAGAAATAAGATTTTAGAGAGAGAAAGTTATCTGAAATTTTCGTGCAAAGAGATGTATGTTTCTGCAGGGAATGGAGCAATATTTATAGGCAGGAAAACCCAACGGTCATTAGGGGCGGTCCCGGCGGTCTCAGATATATCTGGGGACCGCCGGCCCTATAAGGGGGCCGCCAGTAGACTACGCTCCCGTTTTGTTCTTTTTGTGGGGAATGTTGTATCTGTTATGGAACCTTTCATTTTAGGGGGAAATTTGAATTTCAAATTTTAAGTTTTTAATAAAACTTTTCTTTTAATTAGAAAATATTTTGTATAATCATTTTTGTGAAATTCTTTTGTAAAAATGTGATGGATAAGAGAAAAAAAATCTCTTTATCACTAATCATGCTTAATGATTTGTTTGTTCATACCCTAAGTGATTACTAATCTTAGAAATAGAATTTTACGATTAATAATTTGTAAACGTTTATTTTTATTGTAAACGTTTTTACATTTTGTTATTATCAAAACGTTGAGAGGTCGAAAAATATAAATAACGTTTTTAGACATTATTTGTATTAACAATCTCCCCCTTTTTGATGATGACAAAATATAAACTCATTTTGTATAAAATTAAAGGTTTCAAATTATTAATGAGTTTTCATTCCATTTCTCCCCCTTTTTGTCGAATTCAAAAAGAATGATCGTCGAATTGTTGTAGAAAGAAAGAAGTCGACGATATCAAGACTCCCCCTTGATGTATGCTCCCCCTCGTTTGGGGCACCAAGGGATCGATCTTACGAAAATTGTTTGCTACAAAACAAAGTTAGAGGTACAAGTGCAAGACAAATATCTTTCAACAAGTAGCAATATAGCAATTTATGCAATAAAACATAAAGTGGCTTCATTCATTACTTAATAAGCTCATACAAGAAGCATTGATTGCAATGAAAATAGAACTAAGACTTGACAAAGAAACATTCATTCATACACTACATCACAACTTAAACATACTACAAAAGGTAGATAAAGATATCATGGCATAAGTCCTAGATGATCCTTGATTCAATGGAAATGACTTTGAACAAAAGGGTTAGGGTGACCAATTATGAGATGATATGACCTAGTTTTCAAGGGTGAGGTTGAGAGAGTGAATTCATGGTGGTGATGAGGAGATACTCAAGGTGAGTAAACATTAGGTTCATCTCATCCCTAAGAGAAAAGATAAGATTGCGGTTGTGAAAACAAGACAAGTTGACCCATGAAAGTCATGATAGTTAAAGTAGATGAGATGACCCATGTGAGGTGGTTGAGGTTGTGGTTGTGGTGAAGGTGGTGATGGAGTATCAAGAATGTGATCAAGATGAGTGATTGGTGACAAAGAAAGTGTGATATCCAAAGAAGTATGACTTTTAAGTGGTTGAGGATTTAAAGGTCTAGGAGGAATATCCGAGATGTTGTCAAGAAAAGGGTTCAAAGGTTTAGGAGAAGTTGGTTCATTTGATGATGGTGGTGAAATTTGAAGTTTTAATTGAAAAGAAGAAGATATGTTCTCTTGGCTTGATGAGGTTTGATTGGTGGATGGAGTTTTGGATGATGCATTTGGAGGAGTTGGAGAAGAAGAAGTTGTTGTAGGAGAAGGTGTGGTGGTGACATCTTCATCACTGGAAATGTTAATAAATAGTTGTCTAGGAGAGATTATGGTTAGTTTGATTTTTTTGGAAGGGTTAGAAGAAGAAGCTTGAGTGGAATTCATGGTAGAAAGATTTGAAGAAGATGAAGATGAGAAGAAGAGTGGGAAGGATGGCATATTTAATTAGGAAGTATAGGATCAAAGTAAAAAAGCATGCGGATTAAGAGTATAGATTTCAAAAGTGGTTTAGCAAAATGCAGAATGTTTAGCTGGGCCTAAGAAAGAATAGTCAACTGCACAGAAAATCAGGTAGTCACAGTAACAATTCTGTGACTTCTGATGGCGGTCCCATAGTTACATGGCGGTCCCAGATATATTGGGGGGCCACCCAGTATTTATGGGGGCCGTTTTCTGGAGGATCAAAATTTTTCTAGTTTTTTAATTTTTGTAAAATCTGTTCAGAAAAAGTTTCCCAAAGATGCCCTTTTGTAATCAATCCTATTTTACCAGGGATCATCTAATATCAAGCAATCAAATTCACAAAATTAATTATTCTAAATTCTATTAAGGAGACACATATAGGTATATGAATTAAGAGCTAATCAAGCATGATATAGGTAACCATATTGTATCAAGGTGCATGCAAACAAGGGTTTAGGATGATAAAAATGAAATGATCATCCAAGGCAAGTTATATTGCATGTACTACATTCTAATTTAGTACTAAGTAGAATAGGTTTAAGTACTTAATCATAATAAGGTAGTAAATAAGATAAATAATGTTTTATAGCAATTTTCCAAGTTGCTCACTTCTTCATGTTCTTCCACAAGTTTCTGAGGCCTTTCCCGATTGACCTTAATCCACCACGATGCTCATCTCGAATTTGAACTTGACGGTTGATGATTTCGGTTTGGCGGGTATAAAATGGTTCCATGTCGGGGTCAATATTAGGTGGGTTTTGAAAGACTTGAGGAACTTCATTTGTTAACGAATTGACATAACGAATGGGGGAAGGAGTGCTTGCACGCGAGGTCCCTTCGTCATTCCCATCATCATCATCGTTAAGATGAGAGGAGGATGGTTGATCAAAGGCGGAGGAAGAAGAAGTGGAGTGACGACCTCTTCTCGTGCCACGATCCTTTCTAGTCTTTCGCTCTTGTTGAGCGGTAAGAGGATTCATGACACGATCGTACAAGACATATGACTCTTTAAACAACTCATGATTCTCATTCATGATGAATTTAAACAAACGGGTTAATAGCATACCATAGGGTAGAATTAACCTAGATTGTTTAGTGACCCACTCCATTCGTTTCACCATGTAATAGGCGAGATTGAATTTTTTAGAGTTTGCAACATAATAAAGCATGCAACAAAGACACGCGGGAACATGGTCCCGATTTCCCCCAGATAGAAGACATTTTCCCTAATAATTTCTTCCAAAGGTTTTAAGGTAGACACAATTTCACGAGTGAGAATTTGATGATCTTAGACATCAATTTTTTGCTCATGACGGATGCGAGTGACTTGACCTTCTCGATCAGTTCGAATAAACAAAATGATGTCATCAGGAGAAGGAGGGTTGGTTTGATATGGACCTTCCGAAGGGACACCATATGCCAACTCATCAAGTGACCATCTGTCAGTAAAGACACAAACACCCTCACAAGGTATGTCAAGAATTTGAGCAAAATCTTCAAGAGAGTAAGAAAAGAATTGATTTTGAATTACAAATTCGACAAACATTTGACCCTCGTCGGAATAGTTCAATTGAAACTGACTATAAAATTCAAGTATGAAGCGAGGACAAATTTGGTCATTGATTTAAAGAAGACACTCAAACTCGACAAAATACAATATATACTTTGATTTTATAGATGAGGATTGATTTTGATGAGGTGATCATACAGTACGATTTTAGAATCATTTCCATATGGCATTGGAGAGTTTGGTTGATTTTTAATATTCTCAACTTGTTTGGTCAGAAAATAGGCAAAGTTAAAGGGAGTGCTTTTTAGAATGCAATACATCATGTGACTTGATGATGCGGGAAGAAAAGTTCGATTTGTTTGATTGCCTAAGCATTTTCTTAAATGATTTTATTTCCCAAGATTCATATCATGACGAAAGCTCTTACTGAGAATTTTGTTTGGAAAATATGTGTCCATGTTTGTGTAAAAGATTGAATAATTTCATTTGGTGTTGGAATGTGTGTTTGGTAAGGGGTGTTAGATTCTTGATTAATTCTCAAGGAATCAAGGGATGAATCTTCAGAGTAAGAACATTCTCCTTTACATGAAATGGAGAGAATTGAGGAAATGACTTGAGTGAAATTTAAATGTCTCTTTTTAATGACCAGAATTTTAAAAAATCTTTGATCATTGTCTCTAGTAGTTTCTATTGAAAGAATAGAATTCAAGCAAAAATCTTAGGCAAATCCCTTCATGGAGTTCACATATATTTAGTAGTTTGATGTTTGGATAATTTGAAACAGATTTGAATATCTATCATATTTAGTAGAATTCAGGAGATAAGGGACAAACCTTCTATGAATTGTTCTACATTCTAGGTTTCGAATGAAGGGTTTTAAGTTATTAGGAAGATAGTTTTCATTTGAGATTCTTGGAATGTATGATTTGGTGTACCGTAGTTCTTCTTTTAACGTCGTTTCACCTAATTGAAAGAGTGCCAACTTTAGTAAGGTTTTTCTCATTGAAGAGATATCTAGTGTGTGCTTAATTGTAAAAATGTGGAGTAACGATTAAAATCGACCTAAAAATAAAACTAGAGTTACCCAACGCTCCTTGATTTGATTTTGCTCATCTAAACATGTCAAAAAATACATATGAATTATGTATCTTGACCTTTGTTCATGAGATCATTATGCATGTGTTTAAAAATGTTTTTAAGTTGTATTAACAATGCATAACAACAATTTTATTATGTTCCTAACGTGAGTGATTTGAAAATAAAATTGGGGTTTTGGTTCGAAATCAATTTTTTGACAAACTCACTAGTGTATGCAAATCCTATGTCTACGGGAAGCATATTAGTTATACATTGTAACCTAGTAGTCCTAATTGTACAAAATTGAAAGAAAAATGAAAAATCCCCAATTTTAATTTTTGTGTTCATCATGAACCCTAGACTCAAATTGAAAGAAAATAGATGAAATGACTTACAATTGATGATCTTTGTGATGTTGTGGATGATTATAGGTGTTGATTAGATCTTCAATTTAAGTTTTAATGGTTGATTTTGAGTTTTTGGGTTGTTTTGTTTTGTTTTCGTCGCTGCAACAGAGAGGAGGTGTGTTTGGTTTTGTGTTTTGAAAATTTTCAACTATGTGTGAAATAAGGTGTCTGTTGTTGGCGGTCCCATATCGATAAGGGGGCCGCCCAAAAATGCTTTGGGGCCGCCTGGGATATGGGGGCCGCCCTCAGCGAGGAATTTTGGACTTAGTTTTGACAAAAATTTTACAAAGAAGAGTGACGTTTTAGTTTGCATTTCGCAAATCAAAAATATCTAACTAGCTTCAGATGAAGTAGTTGAATTGTCACGACGCGGAATGGAACGCGGACTAGAATTGAGACAGAAGAAAGAGAAGCGGACTAATACGATTTATGGAATGTGTTCCATCATTCCTAAACCAAGACGTAGATAGTTAAACGATTCACGTTTAAGAGGTTTTGTAAGAATGTCGACGATGTTGTTGACGGACGACACTTTTTCGATTGAGATATGTCCTTTCTGGACATTATCACGAAGAAAGTGGTGACGAATTTCGATGTGTTTGGTTCGAGAATGTTGCACCGGGTTTTTGCTAAGGTTAATCGCGCCTTTATTGTCGCACATGATCGGGACGTCGTCGAGTCGAACGTCGTAGTCGATAAGAGCTTGTTTCATCCATAGTGCTTGTTGACATGCCTTTCTAGCGCTTACGTATTCGGCTTCGGTAGTGGATATAGCAAGAGCGGTTTGTTTCTTCGAGAACCAAGATGTCAAACAACATCCCATGAACGTACAAATACCGCTAGTGCTCTTTCGGTCCACATAATCTCTCGCATGATCAGAGTCGGCATATACTACTGTTTCTATGTCGGTCCCCTTAGGATACCATAATCCTAAGTTGCCGTAGTGCGCTTTAATGTATCAGAAGATAGCTTATCGGTCAAGGTGAGAGGTTTTGGAGCCTCTTGGAAGCGGCACAAAAGGCAGACATACAACATGATATTACGGGCCTACTTGTCGTTAGGTATAATAAACTACCTATCATGCCTCGATACTTGGTACTATCTACTGACTCACACTCTTCGTCTTTCGTGAGTTTGGTATCGGAGGACATGGGGGTTTTCATTGGTTTAGATTCTTCTAAGCCAAATTTCTTAAGCATTTCTTTAATATATTTAGATTGATTAAAGAAAATACCATCTTCCATTTATTTTATTTGTAATCCAAGGAAGAAGTTAAGTTCACCCATCATGCTCATCTCGAACTCGTCATGCATGATTTTGGCAAATTCATCACACATGTCTTGACAAGTCGAGCCGAATATAATGTCGTCGACATATATTTAAACGATGATGAGGTTTGAACTTTTCTTCTTAGTAAAAAGAGTGTTATCTACCATTCCCATTTTATATTCATGTTTAATAAGAAAAGCTTTTAATCTATCATACCAAGCTTTGGGTGCTTGTTTAAGACCGTATAAAGCTTTCTTTAGTTTATAAACATGATCCGATTTTTCAAAGTCAATGAATCCTAGAGGTTGTGCCACGTATACCTCCTCATTGATAAAACCGTTCAGGAATGCACTTTTTACATCCATTTGGAATAGCTTAAAATCTAAAGCACAAGCATAAGCTAATAGTATCCTAATTGACTCAAGTCTAGCAACTGAGGCATAAGTTTCATCATAATCGATGCCCTCTTGTTGATTATAGCCTTGAGCAACTAACCTAGCCTTATTTCGAGAAACAATATCATTCTTGTCTAACTTATTTCTAAACACCCACTTAGTTTTCATGATTGTCATATTCCTAGGTTGTGAAACTAACTCCTAAACTTCATTAGCAATGAATTGATTTAATTCTTCTTGCATATCGACTATCCAACTTTCATCTGCTAAGGTTTCATTCACATTCTTAGGTTCTATAGTTGATATAAAACAAAAGAAGTTACTTTGATTTTGGGCTTGTGATCTAAGGGTTCTTTGGTTAAGGTTTACTATGACACTTTCTAATAGATGGTTTCTAGATTCCTTAATATTGACTATTTCGTCAATCTCTAAAGTTTCATCCTCAGCGTCATTTTCTAGGTTTTTATTTTCGGTAACCTTAATTGCTTCATCTTTATCTAAGTCATCATCTACCAAGGGTGATGTCTTAGAGGGTGAAGGAGTTTCATCAAATGTCATGTTGAGTGATTCTTCAACTTTCCTAGTATGTTTGTTAAGGATGATATAGGCTTTACTATTTTGCCAGTAACCTAAAAAGATACCTTCGTATGACTTTGGGTCAAACTTTGTAAGGTAGTCTTTAGTGTTCAAAATGAAGCACTTGCTTCCAAACACTCTAAAGTAATCTAAAGTAGGTTTCCTACATTTTAAGAGTTCGTAAGGTGTTTTTCCTAAGATGGCTCTAATTATGATTCGGTTAAGAATGTATGTTGAAGTGTCTACTGTGTTACACCAAAAATTTTGTAGTAACGAATGCTCATTCAATATAGTCCTACTCATTTTTTGAAGTGTCATATTTTTCCTTTCAACCACGCCATTTGATTAAGGAGTGCGTGTAGCTGAGAAGTTATGTGTAATTCCATTGGCATTACAAAACTCTCCAAATTGCACCTCATTATCAAATTCCCTATCGTGGTCGATTCTTATTGACACTATTATACATCCTAATTGGTTTTTTAATTTTCTTACTAAATATTTTGAATTGATCGAAGGCTTCGGTTTTGTCCTTAAGGAATCTAGTCCAAGTATACCTAGAGTAGTCATCTACTATGGCTAAGGTGTAGCGGTTTCCTCCTTAACTCCGTATGGCGGATGGACCAAAGAGATCCATAGGAAGGAGTTCTAAGCATCTAGTCGTTGAGACTATATTCTTAGCCTTATGACTAGCGTGAGCTTGTTTTCTAATTTTGCAAGCATCACAGAAGTGTTGATCAAACTTAAGCTTGTAAGTTTCTAACTAAGTCCTTAGATGCTAACGATTGAATAAGATGCATATTTGCGTGACCTAATCTCCTATGCCACAACATGAAATTTTCATCAATCGTTGCTAGACAAATTTGATCTTTAGGCTTATTTCCTAATTTCATCACATATAAGCCTTTCTTCCTAATACTTCTACCTATGACCTTACCATCCTTAGTTATTTCACTATCATGTTCAGAGAAAGTCACTCTACACTTATTATCACATATTTGTCTTATACTTAACAAGTTAAATCTTAAATTATCTACATGTTCTACATTATCTATTTTGAGAGTCATTCGAAATCGTACCTTTGCCAATGATGTTACCACGAAAGATTGCTACCAAAAATAACATTACCTCTGTTGTATGCCTTGTAGCTTGAGAAGAGCTTTCGGTTACCCGTCATGTGTTTGGAGCATCCGCTATGCTTTATCCACTCATCGGGTTCTCACTTGATGCTTGAGCTACGAGATACGTTTTATTTTTGACCTTCTCATCATCTTCTTCACCGCTATCACTCTAAGAACCTTCAAAAAAAACTCTTTGGTTCTTGTCTTTTGGTGGTTTTGGACATTCTCTAATAAGATGATTCAGGTCGCCGCATCTAAAGCATTTTCTATCACTTTTACCGTTCTTGTCATCACGGCTTCTTTGGAATGTCTTTTTGTCTTTCCGAGATTGTCTTACGAATCTACCTCTCTTCTTAAGGAACTTCTTGAAGCCTCTTACCGCCATAGTGTACTCTTCATCTTCACTTTCGGAACTCAAACACTCTTCATCACTAGATTCTTTCTTAGCCTTTAAAGCAAGAGATTTCCTTTCAACTTTTGCTTTGACTATTTCAGAATCTTTCTTGATGATCATTTCGTGAACTTTGAGGTTCCCGATAAGTTCATCAAGAGATAGTGACGTTAAGTCTTTCGACTCTTCAATCGCCATAAACTTTGCTCTCTATTTAGGATGTAGAGCCCCAAGAAACTTCCTAATATAAATCTTGCTAGAATAGCCTTCATCAAGAGCTTTTAAACTAGTAATAATAGTGTTAAATCTAGCAAAAGCACTATCTATAGATTCATTTTCGGAAATGATGAATTGTTCCTATTGTTGAACCAAAAGGTCGATCTTATTATCTTTGACTTGATTATTACCTTGATGGGTGATTAACAAAGTTTTCTAAATTTCTTTTGCCGTGTTACACATGAAAATTCTTTCATATTCTTTTTTAGACAAAGCATTATAATTAACCATTTTAACTTCATTATTTTTTTGCAAGTCTCTTTTTAAGATCACCGGTTTGTTTATCAAAAGGGATAACCTCATCTAATTTTGTTTTTAGATTTTGTACAATAGGTTGAAAATCACCGTTGGTAATAACATGCCAAAGATCTAGATTTTTTGTTTTAACATACGTCTCGAATCTATTTTTCCAATAAATAAAACTATCACTTTCAAAAAGTGATGGTCTTTGCATAGATTGCCCTTCTAGATATTTTTCAAAATTCATAGATTGATCCAAGCTTTAAAATACAGTATATTTTAAAAATCTTGAGTGACCTTGGCTTCTGATACCAATTGGGGAAACTAGAAGGGGGGGTTGAATAGTTTACAGGTTCGTTTTGCATTTTAAAAGTTTGCTTTTAAAATACTTAGATTCGAGTAGTATGTTCAACCAATCAACAATATGAATTAACAAAGTAAATATCTGGACTAATAGTAAATAACAATCACAACAATATAAAGAGATGAGAGAAAGAACAATCAAACCAAGACACCAAGATTAATAGTGGTTCGGCTACAAAGCTCTTCTTCGCCCTACTCCACTCCCCGAGTATCCTACTCGAGATTTTACTATGTCAACAAGCTCCCTTCAGTCGGAGAAAACCGTTTACACGTCGCTTACGTTATTTTCCAACACTAAGCTAAATGTCAAGTCCTAATCTTAGCTAGAACCAATCTACCACTTCACAATCACAAGATCTACACCATCGGATTTACACACTATCTAAATCACACAAATACACAAGATAATTACAATAAATCTTTGGTACTTAGAAGAAGAGAGGAGAGATCACTAAATAACAATTAGTTTCTTGGCGAATACGATGGTTCTTCTCTTGCACTTGAATGAGAAAGAAGAGATGAGAAGAAGAGATTAGATCACTTGAAACAAGATCTAAGAATGTTAGTGATCAAGAGATTTAGAAAGAGAAAGAAGATTTGAGAGAGAGAAAGTTATCTGAAAATTTCGTGCAAAGAGATGTGTTTTTCTGCAGGGAATGGAGCAGTATTTACAGGCAGGAAAACCCAATGGTCACTGGGGGCGGTCTTGGCGATCCCAGATATATCTGGGGGCCGCCTAGTAGACTACGCTCATGTTTTGTTCTTTTTGTGGAGAATGTTGTATCTGTTATGGAACCTTTCATTTTAGTGGGGGTTGAATTTTAAATTTTAAGTTTTTAATAAAACTTTTCTTTTAATTAGAAAATATTTTGTATAATCGTTTTTGTGAAATTCTTTTGTAAAAATGTGATGGATAAGAGAAAAATAGTTTATTGATCACTAATCATGCTTAATAATTTATTTGTTCATACCTTAAGTGATTACTAATCTTAGAAATGGAATTTTACGATTAATAATTTGTAAACGTTTATTTTTATTGTAAACGTTTTTACATTTTGTTATTATCAAAACGTTGAGAGGTCGAAAAATATAAATAACATTTTTAGACGTTATTTGTAATTTGTACTTAACACGAAAACCAACACAATTTAATCTATCGATTTCCGAAGGATGTGCTATGGTATGATCATTGTATATTACTATCGCAAACGCTAAATCTTTGGTCGCATCCAAAGGCGGGCCCTTTGCCTATAGCATGAAAAGCAAACCATTTTGATCAATAGGTCATCCCTATTTTGGAGTGGCATCGCAAGTGTAAAGATGCACTCATTGAATCCAAGTAGGTACATTTATCATAATGACAAACACATGTAACTGCAATACCAATTTGCTCAACCTTTATAACGACGATAATGTTTTGGTTGATGTATTAGAACAACAATGTTTATTCTCGCAAATTCATAAGGTTGATTCATTTGCCAAAAAACGCAGCTTTAATTAAAAGTATACAATTAATTACTTAAGATACATTTGTCATTATTGTTAATCAATTAACAGAACCCTTCATATTATGTAACTAAATAATCAACGGGCTCAAAAGTTGAGAATCCTCGGTCCAACGAAAAGACAGATCCAGCCAATAACATCAACCACGTTTATCTTAATGCCGAACATAGGTAACTGCAATAACAATTTTCTCAAACTTTTAGAATGATAATAAATCTTTCGGCCAATATATTGGGACATAATCTTCATTTGAACAAATCCATCATAAAACATTCCTCGCCAATAGCAAATCTTTTTCAAATGACCGTGACAAAACTACAAACCAAGAAATTTCTAATTCACTTGCCTCCAAATACCGGCACCCGAATACAGATAAATTATAACGTACGAATGTATTGATAGATAGGAAGGCGACGAATATAATATAACGTTTTCATGCGCGTGAGAGGATTAGTTATTTGGTCGTGAGAGTCGAATAAGAAGGTAGTAGGTTGCACACAACAAGCGTCACTCAAATGTTTTGCTTGTGAGTGATAAAATCTCGTGTTGTGTCTGGGGAGATATCTCAGTAAAGAAGCAAATGATCCTGTGGAACGATAAAGGTTAACAATTCTCGTCTGTGGTGGTTCGTGAGAATATTGATGATTACCCACAGTCGCGAGTAGTAGTGTCTGTTGCTAATTGCTATGACGCACTGCTGTATGGTTAAGTAGTCAATGAGTGATTTACTAAGAAAATTTAAAAGGCCTAGAAAAGCACATTCGTTACACTTGTGTATCCATCTAACCAATCTTGCATCTTCTGGAACTAAAGAAGCAAAATCTTAAAAAGTTAACCATTCTTAGTCGAAATAACCAGTCTAAACTGTTGCTTGCCAATAGCACACCTTTTTCAAGCAAACATACTAAAAATTAAAAGGCAAACACTTAAATCACAGGGAACAAAAAGAAATAATACTGAAAAAAAATTACTGGGTGGCCCAGTTTTTAACTAATTCTTAACCACGAAAAGTTCAACTAAAGAAAACGCGGTTGTTGCTACAACACTCAATGAAACAATTTATGAGGCTACTAAATATGTAAAAAGAGCATGTAACACCCCCAAAATCAGGTAGCAGCAGAATGGTAACAATGGGGTGCTACGTCAAAGTACAATAATCAAGATATAGGAAACGACCTTAAATGGACGTTTTAAGATAAGATTTCATTCGATGCCATAGCAAAATATCAGAGTTTATACATTAGGTCCCATATGTTTTAAAAGTCATAAACATTTCAAGTACATATTTAATTAAACAAAAGCTTCATAATACCAAAAGATGACTTAAGTTTTTAAAGATAATAAAAGTTGCATTTAATATAGATAAACACAGAATCCGTCTTCATTGATATCCGCCACGGCTCTCCTCCAATCTTCATACCCTAGGACCTGAAATTACATGCTAAAAGTCAACACAAAGGTTGAGTGAAATCATAGGTTTATCGGTAAAAAGGGTGGACCACAAGATCGAAGTAATAGTAGACTCTAAAACACATTCAGTAGTCCAAAACGTTTATTATTGCACTAAGCTCATGACCCCGAAGCCTTAACTAGATTTGTGCCCCAATCAGAATATAGGATGCTTGCCAACAACCTAACACCTCTCAATGTTAAATGCACCTTGATCAAACTAGTGACCCAAGAAAAGGTGGGGATTGTCAGTCCCGATAGATCTATCCACAACACTCGTGCTTACTACAATAGCAATTAACGGTTCATGATAAATAGGGACTTCACGGCAATAAGGTAACTTAGCAATAATATTCAGGCAGTAATCTGGATAACATACACTTTGTAAACACTTTGAAAACACTTAGAAAAACACTTGTGTCTAATAGTAAAACAAGCAATGTAATTCACCCCGTAGATTTTGTAAAACAATCACGTAGTAAAAAGGGGGCTATGAACTCACCTCGAGTGAATGGTAATCAACAAGTATTCACAATAGAAAAATGCGTCACGAAGGAATCCGAAGGCAACCTAATCCAATATAGGTCGTATAAGTACTAAACACTTTGATTATTTATAGGTCGTATAGCTCATCATACTATCGTTCGGGCTATCATAATTAAGAGGTCATGTAGTGACGTATGAGGAGCTAGGACATTTTAAATCGTAAATCCAACAACTCGTCGATACGCCACCCCGAAGAGGCCTCATTATGAAACTCCCTAGTAATATAGTACTTTGATTAACTAATACCACATATAATTCTATATAGCTACATCACCATCTAATCGTTTTAGTGAAATCATATTTATAAAGTAAAAACGTTTATAAGTATACTTTAGTAAAACTGGCGTAACTTTCTCGTTTTTAGTCCGTTTCTTTCGTTTCTTACGTCCACGCCTTCGTATTAAGACGAGTTATCAAAATATAACATTTTCAAAATTTGAGTTTTTCTGATGAATAGTGATTTTACTGTTCATAACAGTTATATATTTATTTTTATAGATTTAGTTATCGTAAATCTCGTAAATGTCGTAACTTATTCGTTTTAACTCCGTTTTTAGCGATTCTTTCGAGTACGTTCTCGTATTTAAAAGTTTTATCATATTAATGATGTTTTAAAAATATAAGTTTCTGTGGTGAATAGTAATTTTTATAAAAATAGTTTTATAAAAGTATATATTTAACGTAAACTTGAAATCGTCGTATCTTTTTCGTTATAAATCGGTTTTTCGAGTTTCTTATCATTTTGGAATCGTCATGAGGTGTATTATCTTTATAAGATGTAAAACCTACTGTCTAAAACACGAATTAAAACAGCCCACAAATGTCTTTAATCTCACATGAAATCATAAACTTTCCTTAATTAACTTTTAATCACTAGTTTATACTTAAACATTTTCCACTTAAACCAACATGTTAACATACTTATAATATCATTATTCCATGATATTACCAATCACATATCATATGAAAAAGTGTACAAAATCATAATCACAAGTAAGTTATCCATTTAACATGTTTAAAACCCTAAATGGTGATTTAGTTATATAGAACATGTAAACACATAAAAATGATAAAAGTAAAGACATAAAGGTTTATAGATAACCTTATAGTGATGTATGGTGATGAGAAATATGTTCTAAACCCTTGTTTAGATTTTTAAACCAAGCTTGCAAGATCTTGAAATCCTAGTTTTCCAATAGAAACCCTAATCTTGCAATAACTCGATTAAATCTTGCAAATGCTTAACCACCCTTAAAACACCTAAGGTATCATAGGAAGGAATGTGTGTATGGCTTGTAGGATCTTAGAAAAATCAAGCTAGGATTTTGTTGGACTAGATGCATTCATAATTGATATACGTGGTTATAATATATTACGTATATTACAATAAGAGCCTTATATAATATACTCATATAAGTTATTTCTGCTGGTCACAGTAGTCATGTCAGCTGATTCCGCAGTTACCTATACTTCTGTTCACTCTGAGGCACGATCATGGAGTATCCCATCTGAGGATCCTTACGAGGAGGCTGCCAGACAGTTACTGGAGCAGGCACCACGTTCTCCAGAGTATGTACCTGATCCCATGGAGCTGGAGGATCATGTACCAGTGTACATTCCTGAGCCTGAGCACCCTGAGGACTTAGTGCCAGCTGAGGATGAGGCACCTATAGAGGCATACATTACTGAGGTTGCTTCTGCACCTCCACCACCACCATCCTTTTTACCCTCACTTATCCGACCCCCACGTACTAGAGCAGCCATGGCTCAGATGAGAGCTGCAGCACCATCCACCTATCATCCACTACTCCCATCAGGGACACCACCATTGTTACCTATACCACTACCTGCACCATCCACTAGCCGCAGAGCTGATATTCCCGAGGCTGACACGCCGCCTCGGAAGAGGCTACTACTTACTGCTCCCAGACCTGGGTGTGAGGTTGGGGAGAGTTCTGCTGCTGCTGCTGCGAGACAGCCAGGACCCACTATGGCCCGTAGGGTCGATTGCAGTTCTGTAGACACTGTGGAGACTAGGGTCCGAGATACTGAGAGGAGGATGATGGCCGCCTTAGAGGTGGTCAACTTGAGGGTCAGTTACCAGGTAGATGTTCGCAGTAGAGAGAGTTTGGAGTTTTACTCACGACATCACGATGCCCAGAAGGATCGTGCAGCTGTGAGAGCTGAGATTGAGGTATTGAGGAGAGAGAGACTTGCTTACGAGCAAGAGAGTATTCAGACCCGTCAGGACTTGGCTAGATCTGAGGCTTACAGCAGGGCATTAGAGGCACGGATTACAGTGTTAGAGACTCAGGCGCGTCGCCACGAGTGGCAGCGTCAGGACGCGGATGATCGCGCGACAAGGCATATCATGCGTATTCAGGCTTTGGAGGCTGGAGCACGCGATGACACCTTAGAGGATACTGGTAGTAGTGCCTAGGGTTACTTTTCTACCATATTGTAGCTATACTATATAGCCTACTAAGTTTTTATGGGTTACTCCCAGCTAGCAGATGGTATAGATCTTTTGTTTTGATTAGCTATCCGGTATGGATCTTTTGTCTTTTGTTTAGCTATGTTGTATAGCCTACTAAGTATTACGGGTAACTCCCGGCTAGTAGGGCTCTAGGTTGATCTACATTTTGTAACCTAGCGATAGGGAATCATTGTGTACCAAACAGATCATGTATATTTCCAGTTATATATGGAATGGTGGTATTATGTCATGTCTATAATCGAATTTGTGAAATTCAATTGTACATTTTACTGTGTGATGTGATCTCACTTTAATTATCATGGATATGTCATGTCATGGTTATGATTTTATGAAATCTAACGGGTATTGTATTTTCTTGTGTTTGAAGAAAATTGGGCACCAAAAAACGAGCCACGACTGTCAAACATCCGATTTCAACAACACCAGCCCTAACAGGCAAACCACAACCACTACGGTCACTAATGCCCTAACCTCAAAGCTATGATTGAACAAGGTGTCAGTGCCGCTTTTGGCAGCAAAACCCCAAAAATGATGGGCCAATAAAAAACAGAAATGGCCGTTGACAGCCATTCTTCTGGGAACGGGTGTTCAGGGGATCTGAACGCGCTTGCTCGGTAGAGTGCAATTACAGGATTTCAGAAGTTGCAACTTGTATTTCAAGGGCAAAGGGAGTGGTTTGAGTTAACCCATTGGTTTGAAAGGATGGAGACTATTTTCCGCATTAGCACTGCTCGTGGAAAAACCAGCTCAAATTTTCTATTGTATCTTTTAGATAGGTGCTCTAACATGTGGAATTCCCATGTTAATGACTGTTACTTCATGATGTTGCTATGCGGATGACTTGGGTCGATCTAAGAAAGAAGATGAGCTGACATGTATTTTCCAAGAAATTGAAATGAAAGAAGCGCGAGGCCGAATGTAGAGCTTGAAAGTGATAGGTACTGATGTGGTCAAGTACAACCAACGTTTCAGAACTAGACTGTTTGTATGTTAGGGATGTTTCCTGAGGAAGTCAGACAAATTGAAAGGTTGTCGGTGGATTTCCCGAATGATCCATGGAAAAAACATTGTTGCTTCAAAGCCATAACCTTGCAGAGGCGGTTTGATATGGGCCACTGAAACTAAATGGTGAGGAGTCTTGTACCATTGCTGAAAGACAAGCTGAAAACAAGAGGAAGTTTGAAAACACTTCCCGAAAAAATCAGAATCAACAACAACAACAAAATAAGAGGCAGAACACAAGCCAGGCCTACACTGCAGGCAATAGTGACAGGAAATCATACACCGGGTCTAAACCTCTGTGTTCCAAGTATAATTACAATCATGAAGGTCCTTGTCCACCTAAGTGCAGTAACTGAAGAGGGTTGGCCTTCTCCCCCCCCCCCCCCCCCCCCCCCCCCCCCCCCCCGGCCAAGGATTGTAGAAGCCGACTGCAAATGCTAACAACAACAACCGATCAATAACAATAATAATCAGAAGGGAAATGGTTGCTATGAGTGTGGAGCTCAAGGACATTTTAGAAGAAACTGCCCAAAACTGAGAAACAATGACCGTGGTAATCAAGCTGGGAATGACAAGGGCTCTGCGAAGTGTATGTGGTTGGAAAATGCGGGGGCAAACCCAGACATCGTCGTTTTGTGGGTACGTCCTTCTAACAACCGCTATGCTTATATCTTATTTGATATGGGTGCCGATCGAAGTTTTGTGATCTACTGCATTTAGCTCCCAAATTGACATCACGCCATCTACCCTAGATACTATTTGAGGTCGAACTAGCTGACGGAGAATTATTGGGTTATACACTATCCTAAGGGGTTGCCAAATTAAACTTCCTAAACCACCATATTCAACATAGACTTAATGCCTATAGAACTTGGTGGTTTAGATGTCATAATCGGTATTGATTGGTTGGCAAAAGTACCAAGCGGTTCATTGTATGTGCCGAGAAGATTGTTTCGCATCCCCTGGAGAACAATAAAACCTTAAATCATAATGTGTGATGGAAGTAACCAGGAAATGTGATACGATTAAACATCATTTCGTGCTACTAAAAGCAGAAGTACATGGAAAAAGGTGTTTCCTATCTTTCTGGCACATGTTGACTACATGAGAGGTTGGAAGAACAAGTCGGAGAAGAAAGCGACTTTGAGGAAGTACCCAATAGTTCAAGACTTTTCTAGAGTATTTCCTGAAAGACCTTTGTCGGGTCTTCCTCCGACTCGACAAAGGGTAGTTCCAAATTGATCTTGGTACATGGTGTGCAACTGTTTGCAAGGGGGCACCGTATCGATTGGCAGCCTCTCCGAATTATGAAGAGAAGTTATCAGAGCAAACTAAAAGAGCTGTCTAAAAAAGGCTTTATAGAACCAGTTCCTCACCCAGGGGAGCTCCAGAGTCTTGTTTTCAAGAAGAAGGTGGATCATTCTAGAGGTGCATTGACTATCGGGGAATTAAACAAACTAACAGTGAAAAGAAACCTAAAAAATAATCGCTCCTTAGAATTGATTGGTTTATTTGTTCAGCTCCAAGTGGTGAGTGTACTACTCGAAAAATCGACCATAAGAGTCAGTGGTCATCAACAACTGTGGGTTCGAGAGAAAGACATTCTGGAAAAACCGCTTTCTTGGTCTCGTTTTACGGCCATTTAGAATTTCAAGTTATGTCGTTTTTGGTTTGACAAAACGTGCACCTGCGTATGCATGGACTTATGAATCGGGTATGTAAATCCATATCTAGATTAAATTCGTGATTGTCTTTACTGACGATATTCTGATATATTCGAAAGAACCAAGGAAAGAACTCGAAGATAACACTTAGCTAATCTTAGAGTTGCTTAAGAAAGAGGAGTTGTATGCCAAATTTCCAAATGTAATTTTGGATTCCTAAAGTATTGTTACCTCGGGCACGTGTCGTATAGTGACTGGAATTCACGTGGATCTCGCAAGATCGAATCCATTAAAGATTGGGCTTTTCTCCAAGTCAACAACGGAAATTCGTCAATTTTCTAGGTCTTGCCGGGTTTTACCGCGAGGTTCATGAAGGGTTTTGTCAAGATCGCCAAACGATGACCAAGGCTCACCCAGAAGAAGATCAGTTTGTTTGGGGTGAAATAAACAAGAATCAGCCTTTTCAACTGTTAAAGCAGAAGTTGTGTAGTGCACCAATCCTGGCCTTACCTAAAGGAAGTGAAGATTTTATCGCATATTGCGATGCTTCAAAGATGGGTTTGGGGCGCTGTGTTATGCACAAGAGAAAATGTGGTGATTGCTTATGCATCACGCAAACTGAAGATTCATAAGAAGAATATTACGACTCATGATTTGGATACTTGAGCAAGTAGTGTTCGCTCTCAAGATTAGAGCGCACTACCTGTATGGAACCAAAGTGCACGGTGTTCACTGATCTAAGAGCACCTACAACAATCTTAATTGGAAAAGATGTTGAACATGAGGCAACGTGTTGGTTGGAGTTGCTTAGTGTTACGATTGTGAGATTCGTTTATCACCCGGGGAAAGGCAAACGTTTTGTCTGCCGATGCTCTAAGCAGGAAGGAAGGAGATCAACCATTAAGAGTTCGGAGCCTTACGTCAGGACTATTAGCCTTGAATCTTCCAAACAAATCTTTTATGCATCAGACTGAAGCACGAAAACCTCTATAGAGACATCAAGAATGAAGTTTGGAGAATGTTGGTTGAAACCGCTAAAAAAATCATGAGGCGATCAGGACGGAAAAGTTGGAGAACCTCGTTGCGGATGGAGATCTATGCCTCAATTGGCAGGAGTTGGCTACAAAATTTCTATGGCGGTTTATGGACTGTGTCATGCAACGAATTCCCAACAAATCAAAATACTCTATACATCCGGGTTCTGACAAGATGTACCAAGATATGAAGAAGCATCATTATTGGTGGCCCAATAAGAAAGCGGACATCGCCACCTATGTTCAGCATGTGTTTGGACATGTGCTAAGGTCAGGGCGAACATCAAAGACATCTGGATTGTTGGTACAGCTCCCAAGTTACTGAATGGAAGGGGGGATACATCACTATGGATTTTGTCACGAAGCTTCCTAAGTCGTTGTAAGGCTACGACACTATCTGGGTGATTGTTAACCGACTTACTAAGTCTGCAATCTTCACACCGATGAGAGAGACTGATCCTTTGGATAAACTTGCAAGAATGTACCTAAAGGAGGTGGTCACGAGACATGAATTTTTGTCTCATTCATTTGTGATCGTGACCGGAGATTTGCCTCTTAAGTTCTAGAGGTCCCACTTAAGAACGCTTTGGGTTAACTATATTTGGATATGGAGGTACGCATACCATCCACAAACAGTATCGGGCAAGGCGAGACGTGAGAGGACCATTCAAAATCTCGAGGATATGCTGCGCTTGTCGATCGACTCTTTGGAAAGGGTTGGGTTAACCAGTGTTGGCCATTAGTCGAGTTCGCATATAACATATAAACAATAGCTATCTCTGATTAGCATCAAGGCCGCACTTTGGGAAGCAGTTTATGGTCGAAAGTGTCGTTCACCTGTTTGTTGGACTGAAGTTGGAGCAGCCTCAAATCCTGGTCCTGTAACTAATTCAACGAGACCACTGAGGAAAATCATCCAGATCAAAGCAAAGGATGCAAGCGCTCGTGATCGACAGAAATGAGTACGCTGCTTGAAGCGTGAACCCAATGGGAATTCCAAGCTGGGGTAAGTTATGCTTAATGTTTTGCCTTGGAAAAAGGGATCGTATCGTTTTGGAAAACGGGGGAGGGGAAGTTAAACCCTAGGTATGTTGGACCTTTCAAGGTGTTAGAAAAGGTTGGAGAGGTTGCTTACAAGCTCGAGCTTCCTGAAGAGCTGAGTAGAGTTCATAATACATTCCATGTGTCCAACCTGAAAAAGTGTCATGCCGACGAACCATTAGCCGTTCCGTTGGATGGACTTCATCTTGATGACAAGCTTCATTTTGTTGGAGGACCATTTTAGAATAGGGGCACGTGAGTTAAATGGTGAAGCGAAAAAGCGGATCCCAACTTAGTCATGGTTCGATGGAACTCCAAGAGAGGTCCTGAGTTCACGTGGGAACGTGAAGACCAATTCGAGAAGAAATACCCACACCTCTTCACCAAGACCACACCGTCGTCAAGTGCTGCATTGTGAGCCTTGAGGACAAGGCTCGTTTAACGGGGGAAGTCTATAACACCCTGTGTTTCAGGGTCATTGACGACGTCAACAAATCCACAATGTACCTTTTGTATTGTACGTGTTGTTTAAAATCGTGAATGTTAAGCTAATTCGCGTTAGCTAAAAATTTGCGTTCAATGTAAACGTGCATCATAAAGTTAAGCATTTCATCTTCAAGTATTAAATAATTATTTAGAATAATTTATGATCCTTGTTCATTTTATTTTTATTCGGATAGTTAAGTGCTTACGGTTCGCAATATATTAAGTTTTAAGGCATACCGAAGCATGTTAAATTTATTAACGCTTCAAAAAATACCCACGTTTGTACCCAATGCCTCTAAAGTGTTATTAAACTTTACCAAGTTAATATTACTTTACACTAGGTCATAAGAAAAAATAAAGCAAGTCTTATGCATTTGAAGTTATACCTTTATGACTAAAAACTACATCTTACAACTTGTAAATGATACAAGATATTTGGTAATTATCAAAAATACATCATGTAATCCCTCTCCACTCATATATTTCGGCTAATATAGATGTAAAATGGGGCATATAGCTCACAAAGATCACCAACTAGCATTTGTACATCCTTGACTCATTAATACCTAGCTAAGAATGTTTCTTTGACCAAAGCAAGATACCTTATAAACCATGGACATGGTTCTTGGACTCCCTATTGCACCTTTTGACTAGGTTAAATCACATTTATAATATTGTATGATGCAAGTAACTCATAGATAGCAAACACTATAACCTTTGAATCACAAAAAATCACTCCCCTTGGCTCCTTATAGCCAACGGCTTGAAACATGCACAAAAGCCAAAATCCATAGAAAATTTTATACATTCCTATACCTTCTATACACATCTAGTCTAAGATATTCTAACCCGGCTGTTTCCAAGCTTGGATTACCTTTTTCACTCGCGCAATAAATCAAGGAAAAAGAAGATTAGGGGTTTTTTTAAGAAACAAGGGTTTTCATTGTCCGAGCCGGCCCAAGTTTGGATTTCTATCTAAACAAGGGTTTAGGATTACTTTGTTCATCATCTTCATACATCATAAGGTCTACTAGAACCTTTTTATGTTTCGTATAGTTTTCATTTCTATTGCATTGTTATTTTATTTAGTTGAATCACCATTTCTCGGATTTTTCATGAAAAGGAGTTTATACTTGAAATGATCATTTTGTAAACTTTTATTATGTTGTGGTCATTACCTTAGTATCATTGTTAATAAAGGTCCATGAGAACAACGAATTACCATGTTCAATTTCGGCCCTGTAAAATAATGATTACAGTACTAAATAGGGTTTTAATGGTTCTTAATATGTTTCAAGTTAAAGAATACAAATGGCATGTTGAGGTTAAATTAGGACTTATTATTGATGTTATTATGATCATTAAAATGGGGTTATTCAAGATGAGGAGGATACTTGTACACTTATGGTTTATATGAAAAATGGCTATATATGAACTTATAGTAAAATGGATAAATTATGAAAGTTATGACTTATTATGTATTATGAAGGACTTGTAAACTTTGGATAAAAGGACTTTGATGGACCTATGGGCATAATATATATATGATATATGACATATATAAAGTGTAAGACTTGTGGTAAAAAGTATAAAGTGGACTATTAAAAATATAAAAACAGGCCAAAAATGGACTTAGGAAAGTCATGCAAACATTCGTCTAAAGTGCTTATAAAAGTATACTCTATTTTTTATTTTTATAAGATATACATTTCATGACGAATTCGAAAGGTAAGAAAAATTGTCAATCGGGTTAATAACGAAAAAGTTACGTTAAAATACTAGTTATACGATAATAAACGGATTATAAAAGAAATTTTATAAAAACAATTTATAAAAATTATATGAAACACGCAACGTTTGGTTTTTATAGTTTACAATGTTTTTAGGATTATAAAATGATAGGTAATCGCAATTTTTCAATTTTATAACGATAAGTTATGAATTTCGCGGGTTTTTCGATAATTATAAGTTTATAAAAAAATGATGTTTATAAACCATGAACAGTAAAAACAGTATTTCATAACAGGAAAGTTTATTTTTAGTAAACCTCTTAAAATGATGGGAACTTTCAGAAAACTGAGAAAGTGGATCGAAAGAATCGTTAAAATCGGAGCTATAACGAATAAAATAAAATTTAGGGTTTTACGAAAACATATACGATTTAAATAAAACTCATGTCTGGTGGTTGAACCATTGTAGATGACAGTAAAAGTCATGTTCTTCTGGGGACCAAAATTATTGAAATTTCAAATATCGATAACTGTCTTAATACGAAAAGATGGGCATAAGAAACGACGAGGAGAAAGAAACGGATCTTCTTTTTAAAACGTGAAAGTTATGGCTGATTTTACCTAAAGTTGTTTATAAACATTTTAATTTTATAAACTTGTTTTCACTCAAACAAAATAGATGGTGATTAGCCCCGCTAAATAGACTTATGCTTAGTATAGGTTACTATTATGATCATTACTTATACGACCTTAAATTAAATTAAGTTGCTTTTCTACGATTTGCCGTGAGCTTTATTTGCGAATATACTTGGCATTTATCACTCAAGGTGAGTTCATAGCCCCACATTTTACATGTTTTTTGTTTTATAAAGTTTTTGGTTTGAAAACATGCAAAGTGCTTTACAATTGGACACAGTGGTTAAGTTTCTATGTTATGTTATGATTACGTGTTGCCTAGTAGCGATAACCCATCATCTGAGCCCCATTTTCTATGAACTGTCAATTGCGGGTTGTCTGTCTGCGCAGAATGTTATTAATAGATCTATTGGGTTTGGAAACCCTTGTTCGGGTGATTAGCTATCACTGGGCTAAACGAACGTTTAATACTTGTCGAATATAGGATGTTGACTGGTTTAGGTTCATCACATTTACGGGCAATGTAGGCCATTAATTTGGTATTCATACACGTCAAGCTTCAGTGTCATGAGCTTAGAGCAACGTAATTACATTTATATGATGTCTGCATCTGTTGCATTATCATACACTTGGGAAATCTTGTGGTCCTACATTATATGATTTATCAAACCTATGAATTCACCAACATTATTGTTGACGTTTTAAAGCAATGTTTTTCAGGAGAATCAGGTAAGCACGAAGTGCAAGGTAATACTTGGTGGTTTTGATTGGGAATATCATGCATTAAAGATTGTTGTCGCATTACATTTTGTATAAACTGTTATGGGTGAAATCTTTGTACTTATTGAACAAGTGGAACAAGTGAAGCATCGGCTTATGTACACAAATACTTTGTTAACGCGGTAAAACGGTGACTCGCGAAACGTCAAAAAATAAAAAATTTAAATTTCCGTTCGTAATAAAATACGAAAATAATTATTTACGACAAATAAAATTTAAAATGTCGACGTTCGTTCACACGAATTAATAAAATAATAATAATGACGTCGAATTCGCGATCGTCATACGCGTCGTAAAACTCGGGTTGTTACATTCCACCCACCTTAAGGGAGCGTCGTCCCGGTGCTCGTCCTTTCTTACTCGTCTTGATCTCCTTTACGGTGGGATGATTTCCTTACGATTGGACGGTCTCACGTGCCCGAATGCAAAAATTACTCGACATGACACTCGTTCTGACTATTCCGGAGGGAAAGTCAACAAAACAATAGTAATTTATATCAACAAAATCAAAATATAATTACATCGGCTCCTATTATAAGATACAAAATACGTCGCTATACATATCCGGGAAAACATATATCGCGTTGTTTTTAAACGAAAGACTTTAAATGAAATATCAGCCCAAATCATATTTGGTGATCATCTCAACCGAACAAAAACGCACATCTTTACACAAAACTAAAACATACATTGCTAACTAGAATCGAGATAGACGTCAATGTCTAAAACTGATATATATTTATATCATTATACAAAATCAAAATACGCATGTTGCCCTCCCGGTCTCATTAAATAATGCCCTACCGGTTGCGAGAGAATATTCTGGAGTACACACGAGTCCATCAAACGCAGTATAGCGCTAACATATAAAATCACATATTCAAATAAGCACATAATCGCCTATTAGTCATTTTAAAATGACCCTATGTTTCTATCTAGTTTATCATCGCTTCGCAATAGTCATGCCTGCTTTCTATAAGTTTTAGCATAATATTCGTGCTTACTTATAAAGAAGCCTCAGCAATGGCCATGCTCATCATGCGGGTTCATACCCAACCGGTTAGATTGCGCATTATACTTGGCTTGCCGGATGGCCAAGCCTCTTGGGAATGATCTCGACTAATTCACGGTTAGGTTTTTAGCCAACCATGGTCAAGCTCGTGGGTTAACAAGCCACAACCGACAATGGTCTACCAGGCTCACGTACCTCTCAAGCCAACCTTCATCTACCTTTGGGGTAAGTATACACATTCCCTCACGTCCTAAGCTGTATCACGGCAGAACAAAAGCGACCTATACGCTTGCTACCATTCAAGAGCACATAGCACATAAGACACATAGAGCACATAATTCGGCGGCAATGATTCCACTAAAAACATGTATTGTCGAAAGACGAATTGAAAACAATCAAGAAAACAATTGAGCATCATGGGCTCGTTGCTCGTTCGATGAAAAATAAAAATTCTAATGTTTACGCACCACGACTGACATAGTCGACTCGGTCCTATCGCGTCGCCTCAAATCCTAGATGACCCAACTAATCAAGTCGAGATGACTACACACATTTCTATTTTGATACCGTTCGGCTTAAGGCGCTAGCTACTTTGATCGTTCTTCTAGAATGGAAACGGACGTCACCAATCGGCTAGAGTCTCTAATCTTTTCGCTCTTTCACACGCACACAAAGTCATTACGTCAAGGAGTAAGGACCACTAACCTTAAGTCAGGTGTCGCTTAGTGCCTTATTCTAATCCTCGACGAAATCAGGTATACTTACAACTATACTGCTACTATATTCCATTTCGGGGAAAAAAGTCTTCTTCACGGCCATCAATTGATACACTAAAGGCATCATACATCCAATGTAGGAGAAGTCTTCTCCATTTCTCACTTTCAACATCGTGACTAACTATTTCAGCTTCCACGCTCCTTAGGAATCTCTACATCTCCAAGAAGATTCCTTCTCAGTGTCGGTATAAGGTTTACACCCTTGGTAGCTCAATTCTACCATTGCTTACAAGCACACCGACTACACTTGGTTTTGACACTTCTTCGTAACAATCACCGATCTTAAGTACTACCTTGAGAAATTTTTGTTACATGATATAACATTTCACATTTTCAGGTCATTTACGACTTCAATTATTTTATTATTTATTTTTAGGCTTTTAGGCGTTCGCTTTTAAATTTTTACTGTTAAGCTAAATCGCGTAAATTAAAAATGAGCATTTAACGTAAACAGGCATCAAACAACTAAATGTTTACGTCAAGTAAGTGTTATAAAGTTATTAGGATGATAATTTATAACTTTATGATTTTTATTTTTATTGGTTACGTAAAACGTTTACGTAACACAATAAAACTACACTTTTGCATGCATGGCAAAGCATAAACCCACCTACAATTCAACAAATACCCACTAATACCTATAATACTCAAAAATATCATAAACCTTTGTCCTATTCAGCCCCTAGACAAAATTTGCACATATATACCATATACACTTGAAATTAAATCCAACAATGCTCCACTAACTAGTATAAACAACATTATGTGTTATCCCTTGGATAAAAACCTAAAAACTAAGCACATATATCTTCACTACAACTACAATATTCGGTTCTATGAACACTACCACACATGTTTGGAATTAAATCATGAATCCTCCACTCAACTTAAACAAGTATATTTATAATCCAATGGTTAAAGCTTAACTCCAAATCCTGCATGTATTAACTTGATTTTAGTCTCCTTGGCATGCATAGGATTCGGCTAAAATCAAGGATAAATGAAGCATGCTCAAGCCCTTTTAAATCAACTCTTACACATAAGCATGTTTGTCCCCATTCTCCCAAACTTGTTCTTACATCCTTACACCCTAAACCTATATTAAACACATAAAAACCATACTCTATGTTAGCTTATAACCGGATACACCCTAAACCACATTCAAAATCAAATTGCTAGTTCCTAAGAGAGTGTACATCTTGTCTTGGCTATAAATAGGATCCCAAAAGTAGTAATAAACACATAGTTATCCAAACAAGCAAAAAAAATCAATTCACCACTTTCTCTACACACACACTAACCCACGGCTTGGGTTTTTCAATAACAAAAGTTTTATAGATTTCATTTATCAAGGGTTACAAGCATACAAGGGTCATTACTAATCATATATAAGGTGTCTTGGAAGCTTGGTTTGGGTTATACAAAGGTTTATACAAGGAAGGTTTCAAATTAGGGTTTTCAAGATAATTAGGGTTTTCAAAACCTAATTTTCTAATTAGGGTTTTCTTGGTTGGGTTTGATCTTGTTCATTATTCATCCTACATTCATCTAAGGTTTACCTAAGACCCTAATCTTTTCAATACTCTCATTTCATGTATTATATGATTGTGTATGGTTATATCATCACCTAGGTATACTTTATAAAGTTTATAAAATATAAATATACATGTTCATACACGAAATATAATTTTAACATGGTTAAGAATGTGGATTAAGAACATTAAGATATGTTTAAAACAAGGACTTACAATTAATGGATAAGTTATATAATTTTTGGCTAAGTTATGCTTAGTTATCTAATTATAAAGTTATGGATTCAAACAAATGTATTGGACACTTTTCTTAGAAAATATGGATACATCATGAAGAGCACGAATTAGAGGACCTAATATACACACAAGAGATGCTAATCAATAAATTAGTGGACTTGTGGAAATTTATTTAAGTTACAAATACATAAAACAAGTTTATATAAGAGTTTATATAAAACCCTAAAAGTTACTGTTAAAATTCGTGTAATGTGGTAATTATTTTATATTTTATTAAAATAATACACATCATAAGGATTACAAGCATGTAAATCGCGAAACCGATAAATATTGAGGGAGTTATGAATTTCACAAGATATACATATATAAAGGTATTTTTATAAAAGAAAGTTTATAAAAACAAATGATTTCGAATCTATGATATTTCTTAGATATTTTTTTGTAAAAGTAGATGTTGTAAGGATTCTAAAAAGGTAAGAAACTAGAAAAACCAATGGATAATGAACTAGTTATGACTTTTTCATGTTTATGTAATAAAATAAACAAAAGTAACTTTATAAAAGTAATTTTATAAACAATAATTTTTTTACAGAAACATACAGTGGACATGGACTATGTTAGATGATAAAAAATTTAATTATGAAGCCTTTGTCATAAGAATCACTAAAAACCGAATTAAAACGAATAAGATACAATTAATATACGATTTCAACAATTAGAATTTATAAAAAGTATTTTTATAAATCTACACTTACTGTTACTGTTCATAACAATAAATATGAATATAATAAATGTAATATTTGATTAGATTTTTCAAATACGAATCCATACTTGTAAAGAACGATGAAAACGGGATTAAAACGAGAAAGATACGACGTTTTTATTAAAAGTGACATTATAAACATTTTTAACCTTATAAATATTATTTTCTCAAATAATTAAATTATTTATATAATGAAATTATGTAAATAATACATCAAGTATTTTTGGCAAATAACGAATTGTTGGACAACTATACCATTTTTACAAACACGAATACATGAACACTTATTTTACATGTACAAATTAAATTGTTTAATTTTATAAATTAAACAAACACTTTTAGGTGGTGATGTAACTATATAGAATTATATGTGGTATTAGTTATTCAAAGTACTTAGTACTCATGTAACACCCCCAAAATCAGGTAGCAGCGGAATGGTAACAATGTGGTGCTACGTCAAAGTACAACAATCAAGATATAGGAACCTTAAATGGACGTTTTAAGATAAGATTTCATTCGCTGCCATAGCAAAATATCAGAGTTCATACATTAGGTCCCATATGTTTTAAAAGTCATAAACATTTCAAGTACATATTTAATTAAACAAAAGCTTCATAATACCAAAAGATGACTTAAGTTTTTAAACATAATAAAAGTTGCATTGGATATAGATAAACACAGAATCCGTCTTCATTGATATCCGCCACGGCTCCCCTCCGATCTTTATACCTTAGGACCTGAAATTACATGCTAAAAGTCAACACAAAGGTTGAGTGAAATCATAGGTTTATCGGTAAAAAGGGTGGACCACAAGATCGAAGTAATAGTAGACTCTGAAACACATTCAGTAGTCCAAAACGTTTATTATTGCACTAAGCTCATGACCCCGAAGCGTTAACTAGATTTGTGCCCCAATCAGAATATAGGATGCTTGCCAACAACCTAACACCTCTCAATGTTAAATGTACCTTGATCAAACTAGTGACCCAAGGAAAGGTGGGGATTGTCAGTCCCGATAGATCTATCCAGAACACTCGTGCTTACTACAATAGCAATTAACGGTTTATGATAAATAGGGACTTTACGGCAATAAGGTAACTTAGCAATAATATTCAGGCAGTAATCTGGATAGCATACACTTTGTAAACACTTTGAAAAAACTTAGAAAAACACTTGTGTCCAATAGTAAAACAAGCAATGTAATTCACCCCGTAGATTTTGTAAAACAATCACGTAGTAAAAAGGGGGCTATGAACTCACCTCGCGTGAATGGAAATCAACAAGTATTCCACATATAAAAAATGCGTCTCGAAGGAATCCGAAGCAACCTAATCCCATATAGTCGATTTAAGTAACTAAACACTTTGATTATTTATAGGTCGTATAGCTCATCATACTATCGTTCGGGCTATCATAATTAAGAGGTCATGTAGTGACGTATGAGGAGCTCACTTTAAATCGTAAATCCAATAACTAGTCGATACGCCACCCCGAAGAGGCCTCATTATGAAACTCCCTAGTAATATAGTACTTTATTTAACTAATAACCATATATAATTCTATATACTACTCACCAACAAATCGATATTTAGTGGGGAAATCATATTTATAAAATGAACGATTATTAAGTATACTTTAGTAAAACTTGTCGTAACTTTTCTCGTTTTGTAGTCCGAATCTTACGTTCAGCGCCTTCCGTATTAAGACGAGTTAATCAAAATATAACATTTTCAAAATATGAGTTTTTTTCTGAAAAATAGTGATTTAAACTGTTCATAACAGTTAAAAATTTTATATATATATGATTTAGTTATCGTAAATCTCGTCAAATGTGTCATAACTTATTTCGTTTGAACACCGTTTTTAACGATTCTATCGAGTACTCTTCGTAATAAATAGTTCTAATTATTTATGATTATTTTCCACTAATAAATCCCTTATGAACAGTAAACTTTTTAATAAAAATAATTTTTATAAAAGTATTAAACTATCGAAAACTTGTAACGTCGTATCTTTTTCGTTATAAATCATTTTTTCGAATTTCATGATCATTTAGGAATCGACATGAGGTGTATTTTATAAAAATAGTTTTATAAAAGTATATATTTAACGTAAACTTGAAATCGTCGTATCTTTTTCGTTATAAATCGGTTTTTCGAGTTTCTTATCATTTTGGAATCGTCATGAGACGTACTATCTTATAAAATTATAAAATGACCAGGTTATATGTCGAATCCAAACAGAAAGTTTGGATGTGTTTCATAAAAACATGTTTTAAAAGCATCCTAATGGTGATTTCACTACATAGAACTTATATACACATAAAATGATAAATGTAAAGACATAAAGGGTTTTAGGTAACCTTAATATGATGTGTGGTGATGAACAACAAGATCTACACACTTGTTTAGCAACCAAACCCAAGCTTGCAACTCTAGAAAACCCTAATTTTCCATAAAACCCTAATCTTGCTTTCCTTGCTTAGATACTTGTAAATCTTTAGCCAATCCTTGCAAACACTTTAGGTTATCATAGGAAGGATGTATGAGTGCTTGTATGGTCTTAGAAAATCAAGCTATGGATTTATTATTGAGAGGGTTTTGAGCCGTGGGTTAAAGGAGAGGAAAAGAGAGAGTGTTTTGCTTTGTTTCACCAAGGAAATGAGAGATGTATGTGTTATCTTGCTAGTTACTTTCCTTATATACTTCTTGTAGCTAGATGCAATGAGGACTAGGTTCATAAAAGACACCATGAGGATTTCTAGGGAAAGTTGGTCAAGAGTACATGAAAGTCTTGAGAAAAATATCTCAATGTTCCTAAAACTAGAGAACATCCCATGAAATCAAGGAAACATGTTTTTCAAACTAGTCATATCTTTGTGTTCTTATCCCTAGCCGGCCACATACATGTATATACATAAGATATTTTGAAATTTTTGGGTATTGGGTATAAAAGTGGGTATTTGTTGAAGCGTAGAAAAGTTTTGGTGCTTCCGGGTATGCCTAAATGTATTTTATTGCGAAACGTAAACGTTTTACGCAACCAATAAAAATAAAATATAAAAAGTTTATTATTACTTTCGTAAAAATAATATATTGCTTGCTTGACGAAAACTTTAATTCGTTTGGTGTCTGTTTACGTTAATTGTTGATTTTTAGTTTACGCGATTTTACTATATAATAAGAATTAAAAGTAAACGCATATTAGAAAAAAAATAATTAGTAAAATATATGACGTCGTAAATGACCTGAAAATACGGAATGTTACACCACTGTTTGAGTCTTTACCAATTGATTAGAACGTACTCGTTAGTACCAAGGTCACCTTATGGCTCAACTAAGCTCACAATCAAAGGGAAAAGATAGGTCAATATTTGTGATCCTATGATTCTGGCTATTAATACTCATGGCCTAAGAAAAAATACCCAACACATCAAACACTAAAAGACGAGTAAATATTCACCATGAAAGGGGCATCGTTAGCATAAAGATATCGCCTGCTGAAGGGTTAGGGTTTGAATCTGGTGACTCGTAGATATTAGTGTTTAGATGGATTGCAGCTTTGATTTGATTTCTAAACTGGCCTGGTTAAGGGCAACCTGGACCTTTTTAGCGCTGCTAATGTGATTTGTAGGTAGGTAGCGTTGTAGGCTTTTATAAAAGGCTCGTTTCAAACTGATAAGGTCTGTAAATACACTAAAACAAACATCCCCTTAATTTATTCAGTTAACAATGTATGATTAATATTGATATAAAAACAAACTAATTCAGAAGTTGTTTCCCGTTTAAAAAAGGATCACCAAATTATCGCAGTTGAAGTCTCGGATATTCCATCTCTAGTGTACAAGGACTGATTATCATTTATCATGTAACTGTTTATGAGTCATTTCAGGCATATTTATATGAATTTGATTATTCAAATTATTATAAAAATCACAAAGATACCTTTAAGAACGGTCATATAATCGCTAAGAAATTTAGACCCTTCAATCATTGTTTTATCTTCCAAAACACTGTGCATATCGTATAACCGGCCCACAGAATGCTTTCGTAAGCCTGTAATTTATATAGAAGCACATGTAAATGGTCAAGGCGTTATAAAAGGAAAATGCTAGAACCACAAAGAGATTTATACAAAAAAATTTACAAAATGACTTGTCAATGGCATTGTTAACTTACTTTTTAATTCTCTCTCTTAAATACACCCAATAGTTTACTTGACACATCATTGTGTGGAAAAACTTTTTGTAAGTTTTTTGTGGTTCTAGCATCACTCCTTATAAAAAGAGCGACTGCGGAAGCTGTTTGTTAAACTCAAGATGTTTTAAACATCTATGTTTATGCTTTTTAGAAGCTAAGCTATAAGCCTACTATCTATTTTCCATTATGGAATGAGATGTGCCATGCTAAATCCTACCTTTGTACATACATAAAAGCGCAAGCAGCACAACTGTTGAAAAATGATGACACATTGGTCTATAAAAAACCTATCAATAGGTAACGTAACACTTACCCCATGGGAATTCCTTGTTGCGATCATGCAGGAATCGATTTGCCTGCACACATATGACGATGCGAGTATTTTTTAGTTGATCGAAAGTAAGTTTTTTTTTTTGTTTCCCCCCCCCCCTTTTTTTATTAAAGTTTAGTTTTTAAGCTTGAATTTAGTTCTTTTACATGGGAAAGAAAGGGCAGAACTATAACTCCAACATGTCACCCGACCAATGGGACACTAATATCTCTTGGATCAAGTCTCAAAACTTCAAAATGTGGCCTGTTTTCCAGACACGTACCAACGAAACACGCAGTTTTATATGCAACGTCAAGGCACAGTAAATCATAACATGTTCTGTCTTAATAACTCGGATTTAAGGCAAGTATCAGATTTGTTAGAAATTAAAAAAAAGGAAACCTTAGTTTCAATTTTTGCTGTGTGGGTACAAAATTTTTTTTCAACAGAATGACAAAATCCGTCAAAACAACATACATGCAATTTGAAGCTTCCCGATTGTAGCCACCTACAAATAATATAGGTTGATTTGATTGAACTTGTATTCATAGCCTCATAAATGTACCTGTTACGTAAGCCAGTATATTTTTAGATTTACATGTCATTTTAGTCTTAGGTGGTGTTTGCGTTTAAAAGATGACTCTTACATCCTCTTAATCTGACTCATTCAGACGCGGTCAAATATTTTGGTTATTAAGTGCATTTGTTTTTTTTCTCGTTCAAAGACGGTCAGAGGCTAAAACCTCTTACCCAACAAGATGTGGAGGGGATGTCTTAATTTTTCTTACGTAGTGTTTGTTACATCATAATGAGAGTAGGAATGGAAAAGATCATTACGACGGAATGAGAAAATTATGTTTGTTTACAATAACATAATGCAATGACTCATTACATGTAATCACTCATTATATCAAAAATCACCATTTTCATTCATTAGGGTTCCCTTGTTTTTTTTCATTACATCTTGTAATGGAATCATAATTACATAAAAGATCTTTATTAACCACCTACCAAACTAAAAAAATATATCACCTAAGGCTATTTTAGTCTTTTTTTATGATCGATAACATTCATCTATCATTAAACAATCAAACAAAATTATGATCGTATGAGTCATTCATTACTTCATTTATTGCATTATGACTGTTCATTACATTTCGTCACTACTTCATTTCGCCATACCAAACAGACCCTTAATGTGTTCTAACTTTTTTCTTTTACCTTAAATTTTTTTCTTTGGTTTCTGCTTCATTTTCTATTATATTATTTCGCGAACTTTTCATTTTCATATAAAAATATGTTTAGAGAAACTTTTGCTCGTCGGTATTTTTTTCCTAATAAAAAAAATATTTAATATGATAATAAATATGTGATTAAAATGCTCATGTGAACACACGAGTCTTTTAACCAATATAATTTAACTAAATTTTTTAAATCATTAATGACATGTGTATTGAGCTATTATAACTTCGATTCTTTTCCTTCGAATTTTTTTTATTTGCTACTACGACTGATGTTAAATTATATTCTAAGATATTGTACTTTTTTCCTATCTTATCATCGTTAATGATAGTTCAAAGACCGTGTGGATATGTTTAACGAAATAGGAACATACTTACCAACTTATATTGACTAGTTACAAGATCAAGTTGCGGACACAATATTATAATAATTTAGAGATCAAGGTGTGTTAGTTTTTATGGACTGAATTGTTTTATTTAATGTTTATAATCGTATATGTATTATAAGAATGAAAACTTGGCTATATGAATGTTATTTATATCAGTAGAGCATTTTTTACGAAAAACATAACAAATATTATTTAATTCACATATCAGACATTTTAACGCCTTGATTCATATTCAGATGTGCGAATCAGATCCTCTTATTAAATAAACAGCACCTTAGCTACGTAATTAACTATATTTTTACTACATACTCATCTCAGCTTCTAATACATCCAAACATTTTGACATGCAACATGTTGTTTTACAGTTGAGAAAAATCAGAAAATGGACCCAATTTCTTTAGGTTGGGTATTTATGATTTAATAGGGATATTACTAGTTCTTTCATATTCCCCAAAGCAAAATAAAATGGAGCGGTATACACGGTCTTCCCAATCAATTCAAACATTCTGGCTGCTTCTCTAAGATATCCTTTAAATCTTCGAGATTCTTCCTCGCATTTGATAAGCAGACGCTACGAGGCCAGTAGCTTTCGCCAGTGTACTTTGACACTTATTAACTCGATCATTGAAAACTTATATAATTAGGATGAGATAAAAAAACAGATAAATGTAAGTATGAGGCTCAGATAGGTACACAATCGAGAAAAGATGATACATCCGCCATGGCTGCAATCTAGTAAGTTGCCTGCCAAGATGCGAACAATCTCAACTTTAATCGAACGCACTCAGACTCATCACAACCTCCTATAATCCTATTCTCATCTCATAAAAAGAGTAACATTCTACTATAGCAAGAGTATGAAATATCTACATCATTCTAATCGTAAGATGGTGAACAGTCCTAGCTACATTAGCGTGGTGTCTTCTCCTAGCAGATGAGTGCTGGTAAAAGTATGAATTGCGTCTTTGCAGTAGAAACAACCCATAAAACGACCCAAAAAAACACGGCTAAAAACAACCTTAGAAAGCTAAGCCACATTCAAGCATCAGCAAAGCACACTGTAAGCAACAGCAAACCACGTTGCATGCATCAACGAAGCACGATGTAAGAAGTGTCCATATCATTGTATAGACGGCTCATATAGGTAAACAATCGAATACATATGATACATCCACCATGGCTACAACCGTAATAAGTTGCCTCACCAAGGTGCGGACAATCTCCACTTTATCGAGGCCACCACTACAAAAAATATGTCATTTTACCACACTTTTTTGTTCACACTTTAAAAAAGTGTGTAAAATATAATGAGTTTGTTCACATTTATGATTGTGTAAAAGTTTGTTACATAAATAAGTGTGAACAAATTTTGAAAAACAAATAGTTTTCACACTTACATTTGTTGCAAATAAAAGTCCACACTTTTAAATGTGAAAAAATTCATAATTTGTTCACACTTTCAAGTGTGGACCCCATTTGTAACACCCATATCCTCCACACTTCCTCTTGTGTGAGAAGTGTGGAGGATTTGGGTGTTACAAATAGGGTCCACACTTGAAAGTGTGAACAAATTATGGATTTTTTCACATTTTAAAGTGTGAACTTTTATTTGCAACAAATATAAGTGTGAAAACCTTGAACTTTTTAAAATTTGTTCACACTTATTTATGTAACTATTTTTTTACACATTTATATGTGTTAATAAACTCAAAATATTTTTCACACTATTTAAAAGTGTGTACAAAAAAGTGTGGTAAAATAGACTTTTTTTGTAGTGCATTAAAACTCATCACAGCGTGTTACAATCGATATGACCATCACTCACATCTCATAAGCAAAATCTTTTGCCACTAAGAAGATAGCAAAAAAAACCTCGCTGAAAGAAACATCGGCAAGGTAAGTCTAAACAACCGAAGAAACAGGATACCTACTCCATAGTTGCAACCGTAACAAGTGGCCCCGCCAAGGTGCGTACAAACTCTGCTTTAATCAAATCCACCGAGACTCATCACAACAGCCTTTTACAATCAATATCAGCATCACTCTCATCTAACAAAACAACAAAACCCATATAAAAAAGCAATGTTAAAATCTGAAAACTCTATAATAATCATCTTCTAAGCATTTCAGTAATTTACGAACTACAAAAAACCCTGAAGTTTAAAAAAACCACTAAAATTTATTAGAAGAAAACAAAACGCCCAAATTATAACAAAACGCCCGGATTATAACAAAACACTAATTTTAAATATCTAATTTCAGTCATTTACCAAAAAAGAAAACCCTAAAGTTTATGGAAACCACAAAAATTTATTTAAAAACCCAAAATCAACAAAAAACCCCCAAATTCTAACAAAAACCAAATTTCAATCTTTTTGAGTTTTGTGTAAAGAATTTGATACATTTCTTTATGTTTCTGGATGATTATAACTCAAACTAACATACGGTCTGCTCATGACATCGTCGGTCGAAAAAAACAACGAAACCACGATGCCAAAGTTAATGATAACCATCATATACCTAAAGAGAGATGAAGTTTATGGGTTTTTAGAGAGAGCGGAAGAGAGAGGTGGGTGAGAATGAGGGTGGAATCCGAGTTGTATTTCTTCCACCGAACAAAAACACGGTGGTATGTGTGGGAATAAGCTTCAGGTTAATGGGATATTGCCTTGTTTTACAGTAGCACCGTGAAAAAATAAATTCTTTCTTATTGCAATGAGTACCACAAATGTATATATGTATTATGTTAAAAAAATATTTGTCTTTTCGATACTAGTTTACTTGTTATATGTTCTAAATGCCACTGCAACACGCTACCTTATTTGATCTTGTTTTGTGCCAATGTTATTTTCATTTGAAAAAAATTAAGAACTAATTCCTTTTGACCTTGTAACGATTTCCATTGAAAGCTAGTGTTCGCTAAATATTTCTACATATGAAATGTGGAGTTTAGCCACCGCACAAAGAGACCATAACTATTTATATTCAATAAGTGGTTAATAAGTAAAGACGGATCAAGGAATTTTTTGTGATTTTTATTCAATGTGGGTTGGAAAAGCACCCATTCCTTTTAATCAATTACAACAAGCAAAAGAGACCGAATTTAAATAGGACTTAAAAGTAATTAAACCCTTTGGGTACTTTAAAAAAACAAGCGACCCAAAGCAATACACACATTTAAGAGAAACAAATTTGTACAATTTCTTCCAAAGGGATCGACATTGAAACCATTCGATCTTAGCTTAGGCGTTGCTCCTGAACGATCCAAGGGCCTTAATTGCACCTGCTCTCAATACATATTGGTGGTAGAAGGCTGCTATTGCGGCTCCAATCATCGGTCCCACCCAGAATAACCACTGCACAAAGTCACATACTTAGCCATTTTCAACCAGTGATGTAAAAGTGGAGTAACATGAATAATGTATAATAAATATAACTTACTTGATCATCCCATGCTTTTTCTGTTCCATACATAACAGCAGCACCAAAGCTACGAGCAGGGTTGATCCCAGTTCCAGTGATTGGGATAGTGGCCAAGTGAACCATGAACACCGCAAATCCGATAGGAAGAGGTGCCAATACCTATAATCCAAACAATCATTAATATACATGTACAAAAAAAAAAACAAAACAAAACATCAATTAGCTAGTACTTACGGGGACATGGGAATCGCGTGCATTTCTCTTAGGGTCAGTAGCCGAGAAAACTGTGTAGACAAGAACAAAGGTACCGATGATTTCAGCACCCAAGCCAGTGCCTTTACTGTAGCCATCAGCAAGCTCATTAGCACCACCACCATAATTATGATAGTAAGTCTTTTGGAAAGCCTTAACAAGACCACAACCACAAATAGCACCCAAACATTGAGCCACAATGTACATAAATGCCCTTGGTAGTGTCACTTTCCTAGCCAAAAACAACCCGAATGTAACGGCAGGGTTAATGTGTCCTCCTGAGATACCAGCAGTGCAATAAACAAGAACAAAGATCATGCCTCCAAAGGCCCATGCAATACCAAGGATTCCAACACCACCACACTGGTCAGTGCTGTGGGCGGGGTCTACTTGGGACTTGTAACCGATGACAGTCAAGACAGTGATGTAAAGGAACAACATTGTGGCAATGAACTCGGCTATAATGGCTCGGTAAAAAGACCATTTGGTGAGTTCTTCGGGGTCGAAAAGGGCAGCAGGTGGAGGGTCTTGATAGTCTTTAGCACTGTAGTGATCATGTCCACCAACCTCTACGTCTTTGCTCATTTTTTAGCTCTTTGATTGTTGTTATTTGTGTGTTTAAGAATGTGTTAAAAGAGTGGGAGATTTTAATGTGAAGAGTGGATAACAAGTGGTGCTATTTATACTAGGAGATGTTGAATTGTTATAACATGAAATATTTATAAATTCTTGCATCATCTGTCCATCTCATGATCAGCATATACACTTATGGTATAAGTTTTTGTATTTTACTACTTTATAAGATTTGTATGTAATCTAAATTAGACTAAATAAGCATGTAAAATCTTTACTATCAATAAACTTTTTGGTTGTTCGATCAGCTAGTATCAAACTTTGTAACAAATGTAATTAGTAATTTAGGTTTATCAATTATTTTCTAGCGAGAAAAGATATGCACGTACATCTACAACTGTAAGTAAACCACAATTAACGAATGACCATTATAGTCTGCTCTTTCTTACAGTATAATAGTATTGACATGATTACTTTTTTGTACTGATCTAATAACAACAAAGTAGATATAGAGTTCCTAACTATAATAAACGTTTAAAATAAGATTCATGCTCATTTATCCAAAAATTTCCTAGCAAATTTTAGTGTAACGTTTTAAAAAAGGGTCCCTTAACGAACTAATCAATGTCACCCACCACCGTCCATTTGCATTCTCTCAACTTCTAACCACTAATATTCTGCCACCTGGATTCCACTAGCCAATCAGTGTTTAGAGTTGGTAAGAGTTTGCTAACCCAGCCAATCATCTTCAAACGAAAATGATTTGTGGCAATAATAGAATCATGCGTCAGATTATACGTTTACCAAAATAAACCATAATGAAAATGTTAATACGTCCTCTGTTTGGCGAACAAACTAGGTTGATAGATAAAAAATGTGGTCTTAAAAGAAAAGAATTATGAACTAGCTTGAAAATAATTTTTATATATGTGGTCTTAAAAGAAAACAATTACTAATGAACTAGTTTGAAAAGAGTTGAACTTGAACCGTAATTGAAGCCTAATTGTACTTGAACAAGCAGGATTACCCGCGCGTTGCTGCGGGGCGTTAATTTTTCGCACGTTTTTGCTGACCATTAATTGTGTTTTTTTTTTAATTTTGTGCGGGTTTATTTTTTCGGTCTCATGTTTAATATTTTGTTTTTTTCTTATATTGGCATATGTGTTGGGCCTCATGTTTAAAGGGTTTTTTTTTTTTTTTTTGGCTATACGGGGGTTTCCTTTTTTTAAGTATAATTTTATGGAATTACGTTGCGAGTTTATTTTTCGGTATCATGTTTAATAATTTGTTTTTTCCTTTATATGAGTTTATGTCCCGCGCGTTGTTTCGGGCGGTTAAATTTTAATAGTTTTTTTATATGGATTTGTGTGTTGGGTCTCATGTTTAATTATTTTTTTTACTTTGGGTTAGATGTTGGGCCAGATTATGAGCTATTGTTTTGGCCCACTTTGGTTGGCCCTGTAGCGTTTTGTAATTTTTTTTTTAGTACTAGCTTGAAAATAATTTTTATATATGTGGTCTTAAAAGAAAACAATTACTAATGAACTAGTTTGAAAAGAGTTAAACTTGAACCGTAATTGAAGCCTAATTGTACTTGAATACAGAGGCGTAACACAAAATTAAACTTTTATAAATTCTATTTAAGATTAAGGTGATGTTTGAATTCAACTTAATTAATTTAATATGAAAAAATAATAATTTATAAAGTCATATGAAATTGTTTGTTTATAACTTAATAGAAAAAAAAATGATTTAAAATATAAAGTTATATAATTAAGAGTGTTTGCATTAAGTCATATTATATTCAAACATGACTTAACGCAAAACTTAAACAAATAAACACACTTATATACAAGTACAAGGATAAATCTCTAGGAATGAATCTCTTACCAAAGTAAAAGCTGTAAAACAAAATTTTACTAATACTACTGTTGGTCGAATTCTATACCTTATTTCACAAACCAAACAAACCTAATGACTAGAAATATAGAGAGAGAGAAAGAAGAAAACTAGATAAAGAAAGAGAGTGATGAATTAATATTAGCTTAATGTGAAAGAAACTAAAACAACCAACCTCCTTTCCATGGATGGAAAAGAGTATTTATAGTGTACAAGCCCTAGTGAGACGCCTAAGGTCCTTGTGGTAGGGCCGGGCTCGGCTTTGGTTGGGCTTGTAGCCCGAAACGCTTACAATATTATATTACATTACGAGCCTGTAATCCCGACTAGCCTATTACATTAGTTACAAAGTTACATATACGTAAAGACCCGACTAAACCTATAATAACTTTTACTTCTATTATTTGACTCAATATTTTGAGGCTTACAATCTCCCCTAAAATAAAGTTATTAGAATTCCTTGTCGTTAAGATCTTGAAGTCTTGGGTATTGATCTTGAACTTTGTTGTAATGGCTTTGTTCCTTCATGCATTGTGATCATTGATCTTGAGCCTTTGTCTTTAGTTTCGAGATATTTTAAATCTTTCCTTGTTATGGATGACCTTGATAGAAGAGGCTGGTACTTAAGTCGTCGTTTGATGAAGAACAATACTTTCTGTTGTGAAAATCCTTGAATCACCTTATACTTTGGACCAACATGCTCATACTTTGCATCATCTTGAAAGCTAACAATCTCCCTTGATGTACCAATTGTATTTTGAATCTTGAGGAAGGTCTTTGTCTTTGTTTGTTCTTGAGCTTTCTTGATTTCTTGAACTTTTGATGCCAAATGTATGTCTTTGAAGCTTGAATATGAGCATGTGGTAGTAAGTCTAACGGTGATGGATGAGGTAGTTACTCCATCGTTTGTACCTACATATGAATGTTAGTGATAAACAGCATATATAGACGGATGTCTTGTACATTCGTCGAAGTTCGGTAACATTAACCTCCGGTTCCGTGAAGACCGTTTTATAGTATAAATATAGTACATGCGTCATCAGCATTCGATTCATGAATGAATCTCCTTAACAGGTTTTTCAGCTGAAAGTGTGGTTTATCTAGAGCTGACAAGTCTAAGGACGCTAACGGAGTTTTTTGATATTCCACAGTTGTTCCTATATCTGGATTCCCTTGCAAGTTAGGATAACAGACGAATATAGGTAAATCATTGAAGTCTACTTGTTAGATAAACAACAACAATTTTAGGTGTTTCCCATCAAATCCTAATACCTGGATCACAAAGGATTTCCATTTTGCACAAGTTTGATTCTTAACGAATCTCGCAAGTCACCTACCGCAGAGCTGTTTGATGTTGACTCTTGAAGGACTTCATTCGTGATTGTGAAGTACTAAAGAATATTACTCTGAATGTTCTGGCAAGATCACAAGGATAAGCGTAGGAATCTTGTTGACACTTATGAACTTATTTGTGTTCAACAAATGTTTGTCATTCATGTGTCCTAATGAGATTTATAATTGTTCTATTTGGCTCTAGACTCAATTTGTATGTTTTGGTTTTAGTGATCGGAGGCTGGAGCAAACTACCACATTTTCAATATCAACGTTCTCGGAGTGAGAAGTCAATAGTAGTCGTGTTAATCTCCGTGACAAATGAGACAAGAATCTTTTGAGAGAAACTTGAATGGCTAGGAAGGGTTGTGCAACGCATCACTGGGTCTATGATGTCTTTCTTTAATACCAAAATCATCTTTTGTGAAGACTGATAGCATATGTATTGACCCGATTTCTGACTGGGTTGTATGGAGGGATTCTTTCTTTACACCTTTTATCCTTACATTTCTTTTTCATTCTTCAGCCCCTTCAATGTTTACCAAGACGTCATTACTATCACCATGTTGTGATTGTTCCGGTGATAACTCATGTCTTAGTCAGCATTATTCCCTTTTTTCATTCTTCTCCAAATCTTACCTAAGGACTGCTATTTCTAACTATAGAGTGTCCTTGGTTAGATCCCTCCAGTTCTGGTTGGATCATAGGACAATACCTAACCTTAACCACCTTATGACTTCAGAATCGTCATGAATTAATTTGTTGTAGGGTCACTAGGCCACTGACGCGGTTTTTGATTTCTCTATTTTGGATGTAGCTTCGAACGCTGACGCGTTTGTTGATATATCCACACTCACCAAAAACTATTATGTCATTAATTACCACTTATGTTATTAAAAAAACTTTTGAAAATGTATAGCACACCATTTTGAAAGATATTGCGAATGAAATTTATCTTATTAAAAATCTTTTTTGCAAAAATTGTGCTTAGACACCACATGAACTATAGTTAAATGTTTTGAATACATTAATTGTATTGAAATGATGTATCCAAAAGCATTAAAACTTTTTTTTTGAAAAATCTCCAACTCAAAAATTGATCCACTTATAAAAAATGATCGTCTTTTGAAAGTTCCACGATGAAGAGAGTGTTGAACACACAATTTTGAAAGATACCACATAAGTGATTACCGGTAGTTTGTCATGAATACCATTCTTTGAAAATTGTGTTCAATTTTTGAAAATTACTTGTTAGAAGACTTCTCTTCTGACGCTAAGGATAACCACACTTATGCGTACACTCTCCTTTGTCATTGGAGCCCGAGTTGTAATCTGAGAGCGATTACAAGTCATAGTCATGAGGTCAAAACTTTGAATGTTTTGTATAAGTAGCACAAGACCGAAAAGATAGCTCTTTTCATTGCAAGAATAAATTATCTTTAAAGATAGACTTTTCTTTATTTGAAGTACATGTTATGTACTGAATTGTACACATGCCATTATGAAAATTAGAAATGACATGTTTTAAAACATTTGTACTCTTGCTTGAACTTCATTTACACACCCGTGTCAATGTTAATCGGCATTTCTAGGTACGTAAATGTTATCAATTCTAAGAGACATATCGAGAAGATTCTTTTTGAAATTTTTGATTTTCTGATTTTGTATTTGTGTTTTGAAATTTTCTATTTTTATATTTTCTTTTCATAGGCTTTATACTTTTGTATTTTGTTTTTCAAAAATATTTAAAAGTCGATGTTTGATGTTCATTTGCTAGAACCTCCAGTTCAGCTGGAGTCAAACATCTCATACCAAGTCATCCAACAAGGTACTCAAACCTTTCTTTTGAAAGAGCTTTTGTAAACATGTCGGCTAACTCGTATTCAGTTCTGACAAAGTACAATTCCACTATAACCTTTTCTACATGTTCCTTGATGAAATTGTAACGGACATTGATGTGCTTGGTGCGGGAGTAATGTAGAGGGTTGCACGAGATGGCTGTGGCTGACTGGGAATCGCAGTTGATTGGAATTTTTTTGTAGTCAAAGCCATAATCCTTAAGTTGTGTTCTCATCTAGAGGACTTGAGTATAACTTGTAGATAAAGCCACGTACTCGGCTTTTGTAGTCGACATCGCAGTGCACTCTTGCTTCTTGGATGACCAACTAACAATTTTATCACCTAGGAATTGGATTCCTCTATAAGTGCTTTGCATGTATCAAGCCAACCTGCATGGTTGATGTCTAAAAAGTGGCTAGTTTAAAACCAGAATCCTTTGGATACCAGAGTCCCATGTGAATGGTCTTCTTTAGATACCGAAAGATCCTTTTAACCTTATTGAGTTATTTTTAGTTGGTCGCGCTTGATAACGTGCAGAGTAACATACTGCATGCACTAAATCTGGTCTGCTAGCAGTCGAATACATGAGGGACCCGATCATACTATGGTATTTTGTTTGGTCTACGGGTGTACCACTTAGATCTGCATCTAGCTTACGTGATGTAGCCATTGGTGTAACTATGCTATTACATTTGTCTATTCCATGCTTTTTGCGGATATCTAAAGCATATTTAGACTGGTTTAAGAAGATACCTTGTGAGGATTGGTGAACCTGAAGTCCTAAAAAGAATTTTAGTTCCCCCATCATGGACATTTTGAATATGTTGTTGAAACACTCCTTTCTCGACTCTAGATTTGACCACAAATTCAAAACTTTGCTCAAACACAAGACCCGGAAATAACATTATGTCATTCTTTTATAAATTGACCAAAATCAATTACCATTCACTTCTTGGAAGTATGTTTATATGAAAGTAGACTCGAATTCGAAATGGTGGGTGACACGCCTTCTAACTCTTTACGGTTAATTTTCTACAAATTTTTAAAGTTCGAAAAATTCTGCCGAAATGAATCCAGCCGGGCGGCAAGATTGCACGCCGGGCGGCTGGATCATTCTGGTCACAAGAAAACCATTTTTCGACCTGTTTCAGAAAACTAACTTCCCGAACTTGACATTACACAAAACTTTCTAGAATCCATTAATACATTAAAATACATCATTTTCATAAACCATTATGGACTAAACGTCCCATACACACTTACTTCACGGGGTTTACCAAACACCCGTTTTGACCCGTTTTCAATTACAACTTACCACCAAACTATAACAAATGTCTTTTACTCATTATACACATCACGTTTACATGACACTTTACAACATTTATTAACAAACCGTTTATGACACTTGGGGGTTCAACCTTGATTTGAGCTCGGTAAACTAATACTAAGCTCCTATACACAATATTCATATGATTCTAATCCTTGCTTCCATATTTTGGGCCCTACTTATCAAGGCCTTACCTTCTTCACTTGAACCTACAAAACATTTTAACTATAACACGTAAGCTTTCACTTAGTAAGTAAAAGATATAACAAGCTATCATATTTCATTATACGCATCATAACACTTAACTCATCATGCATTCATAAACACATCAACTATACATACCTTGCTAGTTTCACAACTAGACTAATCACGTCTTTTGCTAAGCACACATTAACTCTTAAGCTCCACATACCTCCAATGGCATATCAACTAGGCAAAACATAACTAGCTAGTTTAAACAACTAGCCCCATTCTATTCTTAGTCCAAACCACCTAATTCTTAAGCTTTCCATGCCTTTCCTCAATACAAATCACATAACTC
>BQNB010027814.1:3861-57265 GCA_026074375.1 Tanacetum coccineum
CTGATTCCATTGGATAGTTGGACAAGTGGACTACTAGTGTATAAATCACCGTAAAGCAGTAAGTGGGTAAAGTCTCTATGAGCTAGGGTTTAACAAGATCGCAATTGCTTTAATCCCTAAGATAGATTATAATCAGCAAATTAGGATGCTTTATGCGGATGCTTTATTGTAACAGAATTAATGTGTCTAGGTCTTAGGAAGAAGTCCCGTCTAAGTCTTAAGAATGATATGCCACCTCGAGAGATGAAATCATTGCACTTAATAAACAAACCAACATTCTAATCAGATTAATAATGGTTAATACAGTTTTCTATCATAAGGCTCGACCGCTCTTTTATCTTTTATTAATTTGCTTGCGTGGGTTAAAGTGTCTTGATTTGATTATAGTTACCAACCAAACCGTGTCAGTCTCTCAAGCTGAAAACCCCCTTTTTCCCGTTAGAATTAGGATTAAGACTGACATAGGTTTAGATTAGATTAGAATAGAATAGAATTAACATAGATTAGACAACCAAGATATTAATTAAATTGATAGATTTAACCTCACTTCAAGTGTTCGACACCTTACTTACCACGCAACTACTACCGATCGGGTACACTGCCCGTTAAAGTGTTGTTTTTGTTTTAGTCGGCAAAATATAAATTTAAAACTTGAATCATAAAAAATATACACCACACAACGACACATCAAGTTTTTGGCGTCGCTGCCGGGGAGTGAAAATTAATCTTGATTTTTATTTGATATTTTGGTTTTTAACATTAGATTATAACTAACTATTAGGAGTAGTGAAATTTAGATTAGTTTATTATTCAGCATAATTCTGTTTATTTGTCCTTAATTGTTTGATTAGATAGTTTCCTTAATATTTTGTTTTGCTCTATACACCGATACGGCGTATCCACATCTTGAATATGACGTATCACGATACCACAATCCTGCTTTTAGGATGTGTCAAACCTAGATCATCACCAATAAATTTTGTACCACTGATACCACCCAATACAGAACCTCCTAAAGGGAGGCCGGTACCAACGTCCAAGATAGGTACTCGGAAATTTGATAGATTTAACCTCGCTTTAAGTGTTCGACACCCTACTTACCACGAAACTACTACCGATCGGGTACACTGCCCGTTAAAGTGTTGTTTTTGGTTTAGTCGCAAAATATAAATTTTAAAACTTAGCTCGAATCAAAAAAATATACTCCACACAACGACACAATCAAGTATTTGGCACTCCAGCGTCGGGGAGTGAAAATATCTTGATTTTTATTTGATTTTTGGTTTTTAACATTATATAAGATTCTAACCTAGGATTAGTGTAATTTAGTGTAATTTAGATTAGTGTATATTCTTGTATATTCTGTAAAATTTGTATATTTATCTTTAATTGTTTGCTTGTTTATTTTTTTAATTGTTTGCGCATTTAATTATTTTTCTTAATACACTGTTCAATAGTTGAATACGGCGTATCCACTTCCATCGGATATGGCGTATCCATCTTTCTGTCCAATACCGCGTATTCATTCAAATTGATTAATACGGCGTATTCACTTCTATTGAATACGGCGTATCGATCATCTGATAAAGTTCTTTTCCATTCTTGAACTTAAAGCCCAAATTTTTTTAATACCTTTCTCCCGTTGGTTCTACTGATAATTTTTTGAGTATTTTTCTGTAAGAATGACAAAGGTTATCAAAGGAGAGTTCGAGAAAATTAAGGATGTTAAGGTCGAAGATGTTTCGCTCACTTGCGATACACCACTTGAAGTTTTCAACAATGAAGTCAATCGATTAAGCAGAATGGATGATGATTTATTCACATATGAAGTTGAAGTTGCTAATATCTCATGTGACTCGAAAATAGATAATGATTCGGAGCATGAAGCTGATGATGACATGGGATATGATCCGTTTGATGTTGCATTTACTGAATGGTTAGGATCAAAAAATTTCAACTACAAGACAATGGATCATTATACTATGAAAGCATTATGGATTTACTGGATCAGAGGAGATGATGAGGTTGAGCTCACTGATGAAGAGTCTTCTGATGATATGGATGAAGTTGCTGAAGTCTTTAGGATCGACACTAATTTATTTAATTTTGAAACGCCTATGTGCAAGGCATTCAAAGAATTTAACTATCTTTTACAAGTCGATCGAGACTTACTTACTAAGGACATTGAGGGATTCAAGATCTATAAAGATTACATGAATGATTGGATCTATGAACGAAACAAGGATGTACCATAGGTCGATGAGAAGCTATGGACTAACGCTGAAGTTTGGACCAAACCCACACCAGTTAAACATACTTGCAAGCCTTTCAATTATAAGACTAGATGTTCGGAATGGCCATCCTGTAGTTGGAGAGATGATGGATACTGTAATGGAGGAAACTTACCTGGAACTTACATTATTGGAAACCAACTCCATTATCAGGATTACGAGTGGTACGAAGCTTTAGAAGATAGTGAACTTAAAGATTTGGCTTTAAGAAACAAAGCTATCATGGAAGGGTTGATCAATGAAAATGACGACGAGTCACGTTACGAACGAAGGAGACGATGGAACGTATATACAAACTATGATGATGCATATGAGATAAATCATGATGTTGAGGAAAGAGAAGAGTTATGTGAAATTCATGAGTTGTCGGTGTGCAATATAAGAAGATTCGAGATGATCAAGTATTCATTCGGACAAGACGAAGAGTATGTTGCTATTAAAGAAGATGAATACGGCAATTTCGCAAGAACAAGCGAAGATGCATGCCGAGCATACCAGGAAATCTTTCGTATAATAGACAAAGGATGGATGGTAACTAGAGATAGAATGATGAGAAGCTGAAGAAAAGTCTAACTTAAAGACTTCGCTGTAAACAAAAGTGCTTCCCGGGAGACAACCCGGAATGTTATTTAATTTTATCGAGTTTGTCTTCCCAGACATCAATACGGCGTATCCGCTCCATACCATACGGCGTATTGATTGTCTGGACGTTATCAGTCTTTATTTTTTATGCACTTTAAAAACATTATTGCCAGTTCTGTCAATACGGCGTATTCATGCTCAAGATACGACGTATTCACCAGATTGGCTTGTATTTAGTTTGTTTAGTTTAGTTTAAATTAACCGTAAGTACCAAGATAGGAATGCACATGTTTTTCCAATATTTTATATAGGACCTCGTGAAAGTAATATCGACGAATATTGGTGGAGAATTTACAAATCTTGAGATCTTGAAGTGTTGGAGTCTTGAAACTTCAAGGCGGCTGTTCAACACAATCTTGCTAATAAACTCAACATGGAGAATCTACCGAGCAAATATCAGGGGAGTTTCTCATTCTAATTCTTTTTAATTCCCATATTTTTAATGTTTTATTTATACAACGAAGACGTTGTATAATTCAAGTGGGGGGATGGAATTAGAATGTTAACTTGTCCTATTTTTCACACTAAAATGCTTAAATTATGCTCAAATTAAAAAAAATTTCAAGCATACTTTTGTGAAATTACTTGATACATAACCCGCACATAATAACCCTTGTTAGATATTGTGAGGATTTAGCCTTATCCGTTTCCAAATGTTTACCCAAATTTCACAAAATATGAGTGTGCCGGTGATGTAGTAGACTTTAGAACTTGGCTTGGTATATCACTCGAGACCACAATAATGAGTATTATGTATTTAATTGGAGTAACTTGTTTAAATTGGTAAATTTTTAGGATTACACCAAAAAGCCTATCCATGTTGTTTATTAACTAACTACACCGGTTAGTTAACCTCCCGTATAAACCCTTTTACACTCTCTCCTTTAGAGTGAAGATCCACTTAGAAAAACCCGCAGAGCCAATCCTTTAGGAATTTCACCAATAATAATGTTTTGTTACACCCTTACACCTTAACCTACACTGTTAGATTAAGTTTAATTTACAGTTGCTAGTTGCTTAAAGTGTAAAGTATGTATTTCCTGAGTCTTGTGTCTTTTTCTATCTTTGGTGCGGTTGGAAATTTGCACATCGCAAATGAGAATGTATATTATAGTCAAAACTCATGTATTTTTACTACCATCGCAATTAATGGTACGTCTGAAGAATGAAGAATTATCAAAGAAATTATCCGGAATTATTATGATCGTGAAGATGGTGAAACTATGAGTTTCGTATATAGTTAGTACGTTAAAAAAAAGAGAAAGTTTGAAGATAATCGTTTCGCAAAGCAAGAACCGAAGGAATTACACGAAGGATTGATTATTCGTTGATACGTCTTACAAATCAACGATGTAAAGTATTATACAAAGTGGAAGATATCGCCACTTACCTTGAAGAGTATGTAAAGTATGAGATGATTGGGAAGTTGACGGTTATGGGAACGCCAACTTAGGTTGTTGTTTTTTATCTATGATCAAGACGTTGTAAATAGTTGTGTCTTTATCATGGTAACGGTCGGGAAAAAGTGTCTAGCAACTTGTATTTTAGTCTTAATATATTTGTTTCGTATTTTTATTTAACAACAATTTACCTCTCTTCCCTACCCTATATCACTCTTCATCCTAACCGTTGGTTAAATTCGAATGAGGATGTGATCGAACACACATGTCTATTCCTTCGTTACGGCCATGTATTTGTGCTTCAGCTGCCTTGTTGGAGTGGTACTTCTGGTGAAAGATTGTGGAATGATCAACCCTTAACCTTATCATAAAAACCCTTTTTTACCTCTATAAACTTGTTACTCCTTGGCTTTAGTGGTGGAGATGTGTATCCTCTCCAAGCTTATGATAGAATACTCGTCACGACCGAGCAATTGAGCGAATTAGTTACATGTTACCACATAGATTAGTTGAGTGATTTGAGTGTTTTCATCTTCATATTTCGTGAGGTGTTTGGTTGTGTACTTGTAATAGATCAAATAAATGCTTTAACGGAAAATATTCTTAGGGATACATTTTTATCAAACTTCTAAAGGCTACTTGAGGACAAGTAGGATTCAAGTAGGGGGATATTTGATGACATTAAATAACGTCTATTTTATAGCATCATTTATCCCATGTTATTAACTCATTTTGTATAGTTATTGTAAAGAATTGTTACTTAATCGTTTATATTTTAGAATTGCAGTAATTACGGAGTACTTGGTGAATATTAACAAAAGGCGCGCATTATGGAGCTTAAACAAAGATATTTTGAAGATTAATAATTCTGACTATTAATACGCCGTATTCATCAAGGAAGATACGGCGTATCCGTGCCTGAACTCACCAAAGACCAGGAAGGAAACTAGCTCAATACGTCGTATCCAGAGATGACTAATACGCCGTATTGAAGATATAGTATGTGAAGATTCTGGAAAATATCAAACGTGGTCCCTACTCCAAGAAACTCCAATACGCCGTATCCAATACCTTGGATACGCCGTATCGACACCGACCATATAAATACAAAAGTCAAAAACGATTTTTAAGTGTGCTAAATCATATTATCGATACCTAAACCATAAAAGTACAAAAGAGCAGAAAAGGTCGAGCAACGCTATCAATTCCATAGGAGACAACGTGTAATTTCATATACTTTAGTAATCGTTCAGTTTTTGGTATCATTCATTAAATAGGTTAGTTTACCTTGGCTAAATAATTGCTCTTGTATTTATTATGACGTTCGAAGGCTAATACCTTCGGGTATTAGCCATTATTATGAAGATCTAAATGTTTGGTATTGTTTATCTTGATTTCTTGATTTGTCGTTGAATGCTTGTTTATGTTTATCAATTTATACTTGTTTACGTACTTTTGTATGCGACTTATCATTCAACTGAATCTAGTGATACGGACTAAGTAATCTAGAGTCTGGGATAGCTCTCCATATAGTGATTTATACATCTAGAATCATAGGATCACAAATATTGTCCTTCTAAATCCGTGCTACGGATACGATTCTGGCTTAACTAGTTAATCGGATATTGCCTTTGGTTTAGTGAACAAGTTGACTAGCAGGTGAACCTAGATAATTCAACAAATAACGTTCTGATTCTATTGGATAGTTGGACAAGTGGACTACTAGTGTATAAATTACCTTTAAACAGTAAGTGGTAAAGTCTCTATGAGCTAGGGTTTAACAAGATCACCATTGCTTTAATCCCTAAGTTAGATTATAATCAGCAAATAAGAATGCTTTATGCGGATGCTTTAATTGTGACAAAATTAATGTGTCTAGGTCTTAAGATGATGTAACGCCTAAGTCTTAAGAATGATATGTCACATCGAGAGAAGAAATCATTGCACTTAATAAACAAACCAACGTTCTAATTGGATTAATAATGGTTAATACAATTTTCTTATATTTGGCTCAACCACTCTTTTATCTTCTGTTATTTTGCTTGCGTGGGTTAAAGTACCTTGAATTAATTGTAGTCACCAACCAAACCATGCTAGTCTTTCAGACTGAAACCCTTTTTTTCCCGTTAGAATTAGGATTAGGACTAACATAGGTTTAGAATATAATAGAATTAACATAGATTAGATAACCAAGATATTAATAAATTGATAGATTTAACATCGCTTCAAGTGTTCGACACCCTACTTACCACGAAACTACCACCGATCGGGTACACTGCCCGTTAAAGTGTTGTTTTTGGTTTAGTCAGCAAAATATAAATTTAAAACTTGAATCATAAAAATATAAACCAAACAACGACACATCATGTAGCGATGAAGATGAATTTAAGTGAAATTTGGGCTTTTTGTAAGTTTTATTTGATGAAGGATAAGATGGTGAGGATGTATTATTTGCAGGACAATCTTTTTGAAAATGTCCTTGTTTCCCACAAGCAAAACAAGTTTCATTCCATTTGTCCATGGGTTTCCTAGCTAAACCAACTCTTCCTGGTCTTTTGTAGAACCTCTTCTGGTTTGTAAGAAGAGCTTTGTCATGAAACTCAACATTAAGATTAGCTAAGAACTCACTGCTGCTCCTGGTGTCCTCTTCAACATTCCGAGTCACTGTCTTGAGAACAAGTGTTAGAAATCAAAGCTTTTGATGTAGAGCTCTGAATGGTAAATCTCTTAGTCTCAGACTCATAGATTTGATCAATCAGCTCTTCCACATAGTTGTATTTGCCACACAGGGTAGCTAGACTATCATTCTTGATAGCATTCTTAGCTCTTTGAGTCTGATTCATACTTAGCCATTTCTTCGGTAAGTTGTTAACAAACGTGGCATTTACCTCAGCTTGAGGGATTTTAACATCTTTGTTTTCAAGTTCATTTAACAAGATTTTCAGCATGGTGTAGGTTTCGTTCACCTTTTCACCTTCAAGTGCTTTGAAACCATTGAACTTAAGTCTAAGAGCTGCAATCTTGGTATCTCTTGTTTCAGATGGTCCCTCATGACGTAGAATTAAATCATTCCACATCTCTCTAGCAGTGGAACATTTGATGACAACTTTCATTGTGTCATTTGGTAGACACGAGATAATGATACTTTTTAGTCTCTTATCTTGATTAGCAAGCTTTTTGTCAGTAACAGTCCACTGCTTTTGAGGTTTAGGTAGAAAGTTTTCAGGTGTGTAAGCAATATATTTTGGTACAAATGGTCCATTTTCTAAGATTTCAAGTAAAAAATGTTCCAATCCATCAAGATAGACTAAGAACCTATATTTCCAACTAGTGAAATCTTTCACATCAAGTTGTAAGACATTTGTGACATGTGAGCCTCCTCTAGAATCAAGAAGTTGATGGAGATCATCTTCACCAACAACATTGTTGATAACATTGTTTGTACCATTGTTGTTGGTAGTGCCAAGTTCAAAAACATGTTCTACCCTATTAGGGTTTCCAATATTGCCAGGATTAGGTACTGGAGGTGGTGGAATAGTTCTAGACATGATTAGATCTGGATTTTAAAAACTTTGAACGGTTTACAAAATAGTTTTATAAATCAAACCGCTCTGATATCAATTGAAAGTCTCAATTTACACGTCTATATGAAAATATACAACACCAAATTAAACATACAACACAAGATATAACTTTTCAATCGTGTAATACTTTATTGATATAAACCCCTGGCTCTCTTCAAACCTTCAGCGTATTCCATCTACATATCAGTTGATATCCATCCCAGCTGACGAGTATGTCTTCAAGTAATCTTTGACTTCCTTGACGATGTCTTTGACTCGAATACCGCTGAGGTTGCTCGCTGAAGCTATGCTTCAGTGAGTCCTTTCATTGCTCGCTGAAGCTATGCTACTCGCTGAAGCTATGCTTCAACGAGTCTTCAATACTTAGCCTAATTTCTGTTTAAATTTAGGCAGAGACAATTGGACACTCAACTTGTCCAACACCAACTTAGTATAAGAAGTAGATATTCATAAAGAAAGGTTTTAAATGCAGTTTTTCCTATTAAATAAATTGATAATCAGTTATTTACATAAATTATTCAGTCGATCAAATCAATAAACATGTAAAACCTGAAAATTACCGTTACATCACAATTATTATCAATCAAATAAAGTGCACGTGAAGAACCACACACATTGTAAAATAAATATATCTAAAACAGTATAGTACTGTTTCGTTATAGAACATCACAATAAACTAATTTTATTATTTATAACCTGTAATTATCAATATAATTAGAGGTCACAATAATACTTTTATTAGAGGTACAAATTACAATACATCATATCCATACTTATCATGAAAAAAATATATGATCAAATGAGAAGGAAGGAAAATAATTATCAATATAATTAAGAGGTCACAATAATACTTTTATTAGAGGACAAATTACAATACATCATATCCACAAGTCATGAAAAAAAAATCTATGATCAAATGAGAAGGCTGAAATTAACTACAACCACACATTACAAATGCATCGACTTGAATTAAATGCATCCTTAACCTTTTAGATGCACCTTAATATATTTTTTACCGAAAAATTAAATATATATACATATATTAGATGCATTTCATCAAGTTAGCCAAATCCTATGTATTTTGCACTCTCCGCGAGTCAAATTTTTTGCTAGTATTACTTTGCGTCGTTTTCAGTTTAAAATCACTTTTGAAACTAATTGAGATGCACATATATATAAATAGAGATGCTAATAATTCAAATCGATGCATCTTAGAAATGTGGTTATAGTTATTTCATTCTTCTAGTTTTATATTTTTTTCCTACTAGATCCATACCCTCGTAAGAATAATACTAACTCCATGATAATTGGGAGAAAATAAACGTATTGATAATTTACTACCCGATAACCAAAATCAATCATTCAATCTAAGGTTACTCTCATCGCCCTAGTTTATTAGTCCACTTTTATATTTCACGTTATTTAAGAAATTTCTACTAACTACACTTTTTACTCAACAAATATCATTTCTGCCCATAACTAGGGGTGGAGCCAGAAATTTTTCATCGAGAGAGCACATTTCGATAATTTTTAAAAACTACACTACAAATTAGTTCTTAGAGAAGGCAAGTTGCAAAAAAAGCCAAATTTTTAAAAAATTTACAATATAATTTTTTTTCGCTAGAGGGGCACTTACATTACACCCCCAAGCCCATAACCCATTAAAGTCTCACTTGATCAACTAAAATATCAGTGCCAACAAATATTTTGGGACAAACCAAAATACTAACATGGACAAATAAAATCAAGACCATAATTGACCCATAATGAACAAATCTTTTATATTATAAAATAATTACATCATTTTGAAGTTTTTTTTGAGATTTGATCTTATAGAAAAAATCATTGGACAATCAGAACGTTTGTTTTTGACATTTAAGCAAAATCGTGCGATCTGATTGGTTGAAAATAGTTAAATTTGAATCCAATTTGGTCAAAATTGAAAATTTTAGTGGAGAAAAAAAACACATAAAAATATATGTGTCAAATTCGTGAAAAAAAAACTAAAAAAAAGGTAATTAATAAAACTTTAGTGGTTAAATTTTAGGGTTAAGTCTAATCCATGAACTTACCAAAATTTTCATAGTTAAGTAACGAACTCTGAAAAATACCATGATTACCCATGAAACTTACACATTTATTCCAATACCACTAATACCGTCCACTTTTGCAATGGGGTGACCTGCTAAAACCTACACAATACCATTTTAAATAAATAAATTATTATTTTTATTCCAAATACTCTTCATCTTGAAATACTTGGTACAAAAAGAGATCAAAACTTAAATAATCATTCCACTTATATGAATGAAGTTAAACAACCTTGTCAAGACACCATCTTCTTTATCACAACCCACCACCACCCCTCCTCCTCCACCGCCAACCTCCTCCTAAAAAGCCCATAAACTTACCTAACTATGGTAATGTTTAACTTTTAATTCAAATCATCTTATTTATATATTAGAATTTACTTGAATAATATAGTTTTGTTATGATATTAGAAACACTACTATTTATGATAAAATTGGACAAAAGGTGTATTTCGTCAACTTGGTCAACCGTACGGATTCACCTGTTCAATCCAAATCTGTTTGACCCGTTATTCACTATTCGCGACCCATTCATTTTCACTTAACCAAAGTTTCTATCTTATTAACAGGTGCTTAATCAGAATGAAACCCCGCTATTATACAATCGAGTGTTTGGGGAGGGTGTTGTGAATGATGCCACATCTGTCGCACTATTTAATGTAATAACGAATTTCGATGTATCAGACACGAACTTAAATACTGCTCTTGAATTTGCTGGCAATTTCTTCTCATTGTTTGTGTTAAGCACCTTTTTGGGAGTTTTTCTTTAACTAGTTAAATGATGAACTGTGTGTTGAATTTAGGGTTATTAATAAACTTGATAAATTGGGGTGTAGTGTCTAGAGAATAGAGGATGAATGGCCACTATGGTAACTTGTTACAGGCTGATCATTTGGAAAAAAACCCATGGGTCAAATATAATAATCTGGTTATGAATGATATAGGAGAAACAACATGTAACATTACCTATTTCAATAAGTCGTAACAAGTTTCATGGGTAATGATGGTATTTTTCAATGTTCGTTACATAACTATGGAATTTTTGGTAAGTTCATGGGCTATTCATTGACTTAACCCTAAATTTTAAATAAATAATAGAGAAAACTACAATTTTGGTCCACTATCTTTACCGGGTATAACACTCTTGGTCTATTTTTTTAAAAATTTGCGGGTTTAAGCTAAAACCCGAGTATCCATTTCAATTTTGAGCCAAATCTAACAATTTCGTTAAATCTGGTCGTTTAACACTATCACGTGCCATTTGCGTGAGGGTACTATTTCCCGCTTTAATTACTATACCTACTCACATTTTTGGTATAACATTTTACACCTTTTTTCAATATCAATCCACCACTAACCCTAATCACCCCACCCTTTCAATTCCCTGAGTAATCTACACCTAAGAACCCTAATTTCACAAGAAACCCAAATGTTGGCTGCTACTTGGTCATTGAGACCAGACGGTCATACACTAGATTCATATAAAGAGTATTGTAAGTTATCTCTAATTTGTGTATAAAATTTGAATTGGAAATTCATTTTCGAATCTTATTTACTTATATTTTTTTGTGTTTTACAGGTAATCATCCAACAGCTTTTACTTAAAGATCAACCAGAGGTTCAATAAACTTGGTCCACCAAATGTGCGTACATAGTGAGGGAAAGCTAATGGTTCGATGATGTTGAGCTGATACGTTTCTACAATTGAAGTGCAAACAATGGTAAAGGATTTAGGGTACATTCATACTGATTTGATGCTTTATTACAAAATACCTAAGTTGCCTCTACACAATGGTCTCAAAAGTTTGGCGTGTGATAAAGATGTGATGGAAATGTGTCAATATGTTAGCCGGTGTAAGTTAATGGAGGTGTTTGTTATACATCCAATTAGTGAACCTGAATTAGTTGACAATGAATTTGACCCTTTGTTTAGTTATCCAGATAACAACACTTGTAAGAATAAACCTAGTGAATCAAATCCTGCTAAGGGACCTAGTGAATCAAACCCTGCTAAGAGGGCTTGTGAATCAAATGCAGTTTAGAGCTTTAGTGAATCAAATGAGTAAAGATGTAGTGGATCAAGTAAAGTAAAAGACCTAGTGGATAAATAAAGGTAATAGACCTATTTGTTTATAGAAGATGATTAAGGGTCATATTCTATTGACTATAGTGGGGATAGTGAGGACAGTGATGATAGTGACTTTGATATAGGGGATGAGGACATTATTGGAGATGTGGATGTAGACATGGATGACTTTAGAAAGCACACAGATGAGAATGTTGAATGGACTGAATGTACTGAGAAAGAACAAGTCCCTCCACCATTTGATTATGAGGAAGTTGACTTAGAAGAATTTGGTAGTGGAACAGAGTCAGACGATCCTGAGTGTGAGAGAAAAAGAGCATTGAAGAAGTTAGCAAAAGCACATAGACCTGTAGATGGGCTAGTGTACAGTGACAATTTCTATATTGGTCAGTGTCTAGCGTAAACAAAACATTGATCAAGATATGGTAAGCAAGATTGTTGTGGCTCAAAAGAAACAGTTGTGGTTAATAGGCAATGATAAAACAAGGATGACAGCAGAGTGTAGAGGAAAAGTTCCTGTTTTTAATGATGGTGGGTCAGTTTGTAAAGAAAGTGGCCCATTAGAAAATAAGCCCAAAGGTGATAGTGTCAAGTGTAATAAAAAATCCAAAAAGAAAGGTCAAGTTGGAGAAAGCATCAAATGTCCCTGGTTAGTGCATTGTACAAAGTCAAGTAAGGCTGAAACTTGGTGGGTGAGGAAATTTAATGATAATCATACTTGCCTGCAATCAAGATCTATTGGAAAGTGTACTGCATCTTTTCTATCCAAAGAAATAGAGAAGCATAAAACCAGATCCTAGGGTTCCAATTGCATCAATGAAGGACCAATAGTCATAGGAAATATGATTAGGTCCTGTCTGATATGAAGATTTTTAGGGCAAAACAAATGGCAGAAGAAAAACTTTTTGGTGATTGGGCCAAGCAGTATGCACAGTTGAGACAATATGCATTGGAATTGAAAGAAAAAAATCCAGAAACAACTATCAAGATTGATGTGGAAAGATGTTTTGATGTAGAAAGTCAAACTAGACAATTCAGAAGGATTTATATTTGTTTGGGTGCTTTGAAGAATGGGTTTAAAGCTGGTAAAAGAGATCTCTTGGGACTAGATGGTTGTTTCTTGTCAGGACCTTATCCAGGACAGATCTTGACTGCTGTTGGGGTAGATCCAAATAATGGGATATACCCTTTAGCATATGCAGTGGTGGAGGGTGAGACAAAGGAGTCATGGTTATGGTTCTTGGACTGTCTTGGAGATGACTTGGAGTTGTTCAGAAACTCCAACTTCACCTTCATATCAGATAGGCAAAAGGTAACCCTCAGACTATAACAAAGTTTAATGAAATTTTGAACTTATGCAATAGCTTACTTTAAAAACTTCTTTTAGGCTTAATACCTGCAATTGCAAGAAACTTTCCACAGTTGAAACATAGATATTCTTAAAGCATATCTAAGATAACAAGAAGTTACAATGGAGGGGAGAACAATACAAGGACCTCTTGTGGAGAAGTGCAACTGCTACAACAGTTCAGAGGTTTGGAAAGAATATGGAAGAGATCAAGAAACTTAATCCAGAAATGTATAACTGGCTTAAGGATATTCCACCACAACATTGGGCTAGGTCACACTTCTCTGGTATGTTAACTATATTTACAACTTTTTTTTGTCATGTTAAACTATTAGGATTATACCTGAATGTTACACAAACCTTGAATTGCAGGAAGACCTCATTGTGGCTGTTCTATGAATAATATGTGTGAAGTGTCAAAAATATGCAACTCCTAAAGGCAGAAGACAAACCCATAGTTACTTGTTTAGAGTTTATTAGGGAATATCTAATGAAAAGGATAGTCATTGTTCAAGGGATAATTGACAAGAGTACTGGGCCACTAACACCTAATGCCACAAAATTGTTTAATCTCATTAAGAGAGATGCTGCCCAGTATAAGGTCATATGGAATGGAGCAGATTTGTATGATATAACAGGTCCATATGGAGACAAATGTGTTGTAAACATAAGATTAAGGAGTTGTGCTGTAGAAATGGGAAATCACTGGCATGCCTGCAACATGCAGTTGCTACATTTGGAAATGGCAAACAATGGTTAGAGGCCTGGCATCCCTGAGTCCTTGGGTTCATGAGAGTTACTGGTGAAAAAACTTGGTAGATATGTATAAGTTCAAAAGTCAATCCTTGTAATGGACCAGAATTGAGGCCTGAATCAGATACCCCAATCACATTGACTGCACCTAATTACAAACCTCCAATAGGCAGACCTAAAAAGAAGAGAAGAAAGTCTGCAGCTGAAATCTATGATAACTTGGTCAAAAGGGGCAAGCTAAGTAGGGCAGGAGGGACAGTCACATGTCTAAAGTGTGGCCAACAAGGGCATAACCAAAGATCCTGCAAGGGTCAAAGACATCAAGGTTCACAAGCACACCATCTCAAGCAAGATTGATGTGGAAAGATGTTTTGATGTAGAAAGTCAAACTAGACAATTCAGAAGGATTTATATTTGTTTGGGTGCTTTGAAGAATGGGTTTAAAGCTGGTAAAAGAGATCTCTTGGGACTAGATGGTTGTTTCTTGTCAGGACCTTATCCAGGACAGATCTTGACTGCTGTTGGGGTAGATCCAAATAATGGGATATACCCTTTAGCATATGCAGTGGTGGAGGGTGAGACAAAGGAGTCATGGTTATGGTTCTTGGACTGTCTTGGAGATGACTTGGAGTTGTTCAGAAACTCCAACTTCACCTTCATATCAGATAGGCAAAAGGTAACCCTTCAGACTATATCAAAGTTTAATGAAATTTTAACTTATGCTATGCTTACTTTAAAAACTTCTTGTAGGGCTTAATACCTGCATTGCAAGAAACATTTCCAGCAGCTGAACATAGATATTGCTTAAAGCATATCTATGATAACATGAAGTTACAATGGAGGGGAGAACAATACAAGGACCTCTTGTGGAGAAGTGCAACTGCTACAACAGTTCAGAGGTTTGGAAAGAATATGGAAGAGATCAAGAAACTTAATCCAGAAATGTATAACTGGCTTAAGGATATTCCACCACAATATATAGGCCTAGGAGTGTTCCAAAAAGTATCCTTGAGTGGTATGGATATGCTAGTGTTGCTGACTATCATGCAGATGCAGATTATGTTCCAAAAAAGAAAGTGAAAAGCCCTGGTCCCATTGCTGTTTTGGGACTTCCGAACAAGGTTACATGGATGGACATGGTGAAAAAAATGGGAATTAGGGGTGCTGGTATCACAGGAAAGGGCAAAGGGAAGGTTTAGGTTTATGTCTGTGTTTTAGGGTTTATGTCTTATGTTTCATGTTTTATGTCTAGGTTTAGGTCTGTGTTTAGGTTGTGTCTGTATGGTCTAATGTACTAACAACTGGAACCTATAATTGACCATAATGGTCAATAAATTTTGAATATGAAATGAAGTTCTTGTTGTTGATCTAAATCTTTGTTTGGTATTTGTGGTATCTGCAAATACATGTTCTAACTTTAGAGTGTTTGGCAAACAGTTTACACAAAGTGAACATAAACCATACATTAAAATAGATCAAATGATCATTGTCTTTAACAACATAATGCAAGAAAAACAACCTACAAGATCCATACATCAAACTACAGTTTATAAAAGGAAATAATACAAGAAAAACAACCAACTAAACAATAATAACCACTTCATCCTTCTAGCTTGCATTTGATAATCAACATGGTTTTGGTCAGCAACTGCTTCATCATTTTCTCCTTGATAATCAACTATTTGGTCAACATTAGGAGCTTGATAATCTGCTAGTGTTTGTTGTAGATGATTGATTCTCCTTAGTAACCCAGGAATGATTTGAACAGCACGATCACACATTGGTGGATCATACCAATCAATAATCCCACAATTAGTACCCTAATCAAAATGCATTTCAAAAATTAGGTCAAACTAATTACAAATCAAATCCCTAAAAATTAGGTCAAACTTACCCTCTTTGAACAACCAAAAAAACGCCTCCCAGGATTTGTGGATGTCCATGATGTCCTGATTACACCAACTGATCCACATCTTCGACATATCATAATTTTGCCCTAAAATTTATTCTGGAAAGTGTTCTTAAGTGTGTGTTATTGAGTGTGTGTGTGTGTGTTGTGATTAAGTGAAAGAGTGTGTGTGTTTGTGTTTGTGATCGTGTGTGTGTGTTTGTGTTACCAAACAACTAAAAAACATGAAAAGACCTTTATGCCCTTTTTTTAAATAATAAAATAACCACAAAATGAGTAAACGACCAGATTTAACGAAATTGTTAGATTTGGCTCAAAATTGAAATGGATACTCGGGTTTTGGCTTAAACCCGCAAATTTTTAAAAAAATGGACCAAAAGTGTTATACCCGGTAAAGATAGTGGACCAAAATTGTAGTTCTCTCTAAATAATATGAAGTTAAGTGTATAATTTATAAGTTTTCATGTTTTTTAATAACTTTAAAAAATAAACAAATGACATTTTAGACTTTATACCCTTAGACTTTATATTTAAAAAAAATACAACATGTATGTTGTTTTAAAAATATGGCATATATATGCACAAGATTATTGATATCAAAATAAAAGCACGAGTTATTGTGTATATAAATAAATAGACGATGTTGTACGTATATAAACAACTCATGTTTTTACTATTTATGAGTTTAAGTAAGAATAACTGGAAAAAATATTATTTTTACTATATGCGTTATATAAAGACTCATTATTATTTTATTTTATAAGTTTATCAATACGAGTTTTTATATTAAATACGGCTAAATTATTATTAACACACAACAATGTAATTAACAAACATGAGGATTAACGTTCTTTGTTTAATATGACGGAAAACATTTATTATAACTGTTAAAATTCTTTAAATTAGAAGAAACTCACATTCACAATTACTGAAATAATGGTAAACAAAACCTTTGATGTGCAAATACGAAAAAATTACAACACTTACAAAATTAACAATTAATTAAAATTTAATGTCTAAACCCCGTGAATATACGAGTATAAAACTAAAATCAAGACTATTAAAACAAATACAGTAGAAACTCGATAAATTAATACTCGATTATTTAATAAACTCTCTAAGATAATATTTTTTGCCGGTCCCGACTCGGGGATTATAAGATAATACATTTTTGATAATTTCTTTAGACCCCATATAAAATATAAATTAATAATTCCTTATATATAGCATATTACATGAATGATTTATGAAGGTTTCTTGAAAAATGACTCAATTGTCTTTTGTTTTTTGACGTTTGAAATCAATTTCCCCTGATCTCGTCTCTAATTTTCCTTATTCATGTAAGAAACTTCTGGTGTTGTTTTCTGCATAGCTCAACAAGAAATTTGTTCAATGTAGATTTGCCGCTTTAATAGCTTCGTTTCGCGAAGGGGGTTCATTGTAGAACTTTTCATCATTCTTCTTCATCCGATATATCTTATTATTCCAAAAACGCATTTCAATAATTCTGCATCAGTCCAACAACTGTGTGAACTACATTTTTCTTCTGTGTTGAGATCAGAAACAAACTTCGACATCCATTGCATTGCGATAACCCAACTCTTGATCAACTTTCTGGAATTTCTTGATGCTTTCACCAACCTTCACTGAGTTCTCAAAAGTCATCGTTATCTGGTTGATCGAAGTTTAACAATGACTAACGCAGTTCGCAAATTGTATTTTGCATTAACATCCATAGTCCAATGCTTGAAAATTGGCAAGATTCTTGCATCTAATACATTATTTTTGCTGGATGTTGGAACCCTAATTCATAACCCTCCAAAAGACTATCTATAAAATCGACGACGATAATGCAATCTAAAAGCTCGTATCATCCCCGCGTCACAAGTTGAATTTTAGAAGTTGGTTGGTGGCAAAAAAATAAATCAACATTTCGTAATCTTCAATAATTTTTGGATTAGCAGGGCAATTAACCACAATCCAGAGAATTTTCTCCAACCATGTTTTTTTATCAAGTTTCGAACATATTCTTCAAATAACACACCAGTCATCCAAGCACTTTTGTTAGCACGGTACTCACAGTTCCAGACTGTTCAAGTTTACATTCTGAAGCACCTTGGTTGTAGCATATTTCCCAATAAATCCAATAAAAGGAAGTTTTTCCGTAACCGTCCTCATTACAGCAAAAGCAACATGTTAGTCATTTTGTCTTGTCTTGTTTTTTCCCTTTCAAGCTGCATTGTAGCAAGGGAATGATCCGTGAAGTCCTAAAAAACAACCTGTTTTAAGATCAAAACATGTAAATAATTACATCATAAATACAAAAATTATCAAATGAAAATAATAAAAAAACAACCTGTAAATAATTACAACACACAAGTACCAAAATATAAAATAAAATAATAAAAAAACAAACCTGATTTTCACATCCATATTAAAGATGTCTTTCATTCAACTGATCAACGTTGTCTCTTATGGATTTTTAATTTGTCCTCCATTGCCTTCCATTTCAACAGATCCCACTCTCTCCAAAACGCCAGAAAGTTTAATTCCATAACTTGCTTTGAACTTTCAAGCCAACCAATAGAAAAAAGTAAAGTCTGTGAGTAATCCACAGGATACAATGATCTTTCATTAACTTTTTCGCCTTCTCGATGATTAGTTCACATATCATATTCACATTTTCTTGATATTGAAGAATCCATTCCAGAAGAGAGATTTTTTCTCTAGTTCAGGAAATTTGCCGGTTTGTGTCGCTCAACATCGCCCTCTTTATTTCAGTGAGCAAGTGAAGAGATACTCTAAAGACCGCTTTAACGTATTCCGTATTGTCGCTTGACTCACCTGAAACCAAAGTTACTATGAAACCCAAGCTTGGCAATTGCTTTGAGTGAGACTGTGATTATCTTTGTTGAGCATTCATAATGCTCTTCGAATCTCGTCTGTCATTGTTGTTTTTTTCACACCTTTAAGATGGGAAGCCATGTTGTGTGTATGATTTGTTTGTGTTAACCTATTTTGATCTTGTATTTATATAGAAAATATTTTTAATGTCCATAAAGTGATACATTGGAACCAAGAATCATAATAAAGGTGGTGTGAGATTGAAAGGTTTCTTTCAAATGTGGTACCGTTCATTTGATATACAGTGTGCATTGTATTCAATAATTAAGTAAAAATTAATTAATAAATAGAGATATTTTTTCTTCCAACCAGAAATGTATACTATAAAGTTAATAAATATTACTTAATATATAAAACATAATTATTAATTTATCGATTAATTAATAACTCTTTTAATTAATAAATTTTGGTGGTCCCAAGTGTATTATTTTATAGAGTTTCTACTGTATTTTGTGAGTATTATTTCCACCCGAACCGACCCGAGTCTCAGCCATATAGAAACACTGACCCACAATCCCAAAACCTAAAACATCGTAGGGTTTATGCATTTCTTCTGCATCAGCTGACCAAAAAACAACACAGACATCAAAATCTAAACAAAAAAAAAATGTGGAGATCAAGATTATTATCAGCAACAAGACTTCAATCATCTCACAGTAACACAATCAGATCAATCTCAAAATCTCACCATAATAAGGTACTTAATCATCAAACCCCCCTAGCTTCAAACCCTCATTTACATCTTTTCAAATCATTTTCTTTTAGGTTGTTTAGTTCTAGTGTAACTGATTCAGTTAGTGAAGGTGATGTCATCATTGAGAAAAATGATGGTGGGTTTAGTATTGATGAAATGTGGAAGGAAGGTGTTGATGAGGTTGGTAGCGCGTTAGACGATGTTTTCGATATTGGTGAGAGTAATGCGGAAAGTGTGGAGATTCGTAGAGAGTTTGGCGAATTTTCGGAAAATAAGGAAAGTGTGGAGGAGGTTGTTGTTGGCGATGAGGCGCGTGGGGTTGATGAGGATGATGTGAACCGAGTGATAGCGATTTTAAAGAATAAAGATGTTGAATTTGATGGTAGTTTAGATGAAATGAATTTGAGTTTAAGCGAGGAGTTTGTGATTAGGGTGTTGGAGAGTGGAGATGTTTCCGGCGAGAGTTTGGTTGGTTTTTTGAAGTGGGTGTATAACGAGAAGAATCGTGAAGTGTTTAGTGTTACGAGTATGTGTTTAGATGTGCTTGTGAAGGCGGTTTGTAGGGAGCTTAAGAAGACGGGTGCTTATAAGTTGTGGGATTTGGTTAAGGAGATCGGTGAAAAGGGGGACGGCGTTGTGACTACAAAGATGCTTAATGCGTTGATATCTTTGTTTTCGAGATTAGGTAAAGGGATGGCTGGGTACGAGGTGTTTAGCAGGTTTGAGGATTTGTCGTGTGTGACGAATGCGGATACGTATTATTACACTATTGAAGCGCTTTGTAGACGGTCTATTCATGACCGTGTTGGTTTGGTTTGTGAGAAGATGCTTAGTGAAGAAAAGTTACCAGAAGGTGGAAAAGTTGGGAGTATCATAGGTTTTTTATGCAAAGGTGGGATGGTGAAAGAAGCTCATTCGGTTTATATGTCGGCGCAGGAGAAAAAAATATGTCCACCTCAGGCGGCTGTTAACTTTTTGATTACTACGTTGTGTGATCGGAAGAAGAATGATGTTGATAATGTTGGCTTGGCGTTAAAGATGTTGGATGATTTCACTGATGGAGAAAAGCGGAAATATGCAATCAAGCAGTATACTTGTGTCATTCAAGCGTTGTGCAGAATTAATGATATTGACGGGGCAAAATCTTTGTTAGCAAAAATGATTGATGCGGGCCCACCTCCTGGAAATACAGTTTATAATACAATTATCAATGGTCTTTGCAAGTCTGGAGATATGGCCGAAGCTATAAAGATAATGAAGATGATGGAAGATAGGGGACTCAAGCCTGATGTGTTTGCTTACACTGTAATTATGAGTGGATATGCAAAAGGTGGTGAAATGGAAGAAGCTGCTAAAATTTTGGCTGATGCAAAAAAGAACCATTGCAAACTGACTCCTGTGACTTATCATACAATGATTCGCGGGTATTGTAAGCTTGAGCGATTTGGAAAGGCTGTTCAATTGTTGGAGGAAATGGAAGATTATGGGGTTCAGCCGAAGGCTGACGAGTATAATAAGTTGATTCAGTCTCTATGCTTGAAGGCTGCTGATTGGGGAATGGCGCAGAAGCTAATGGAGGAAATGACGAAAAAAGGGTTACATTTGAATGGGATCACGAAATCACTTATAAGAGCGGTTCAGGAGTTGGAGGAAGAGACGAAAGTAACGAAAGAAGTGAATGCTGAAGCTTAAACGTTTTCCAGCAGGTTATTTTTTGTAGTTGATCTGTATCATGAAGAAGGTATGCCAAATCTTCTAGTTTGTTTCTATGATCTTTATAAGGCTTAGCATAAAAAAGCATTTGTTGAAGGCCAGCAGATTTTGTGGTCCCGCTTCACTTTTCAAGCGGCTTTTAGCATTTAACCACTGAAACGATAACAAGGGCACTCGGGTTTTATTTTTTTGCTGGTTGGTATGTTCATCTGTTTGCTCTTGACAATTATTTTTTAATTTATAGGTTTCTTTTAGGTGCTCTATTATATGTCATTTTCTTTGCCTTTATTTGGTGGCTTGCTGTTTAAAAAGCCCACAAAATTGTTTACCAAGTCGACGAAGCATGAGTTTCGTCTAATGTATTGTCTGCCTATTTTTATTTTTTACTTGGAGTTTTTATTCACTTAGTTGCATTCTTGGCCCAAAATGCTTCATCATGGTTGTCTGAGCTGCGAAATCTTTTATGCAAAATTTGAAGACTTTTACATGGCCGATGTTCTGAGTCGACACAATATGCTTGAAACTCGTACGATTATAAAATCGTAATTGATCCCAGGAACCCCTTCCCTTGTAAAGAGGTACCGACCATCGGGTCTATTATGCCTCAGTTAACGGATAGCCTCAATAACATCATAATTATTCAAACTCTGGTTGAGTGACTATATGTAGTGATTCCAAGTTTACAACTGATTTACAAATGACAAACACTAAATGGCCATCTATATACTGGAACCTTAGTGCAGCAACCCATTAGAGCTCAATTAGATATTTAGACCACAATATGCCTTTTTAGTCTTTGACACACGTATGTTATCAAGCTGTATATATAACAAACACACCAACTACCGAGTGCTGTCTACCTTATCAGTCGTGTATGTTCATTGTAGCGCCTATGCAAAAAAACTGTACTTAGCTACTTTCTTGTGTGCCTTTGTAGGAAAATATAAACTTAGCCTAGGAAAATGGAGTCTTCAAAGCAACTTGCATGGAGCCGTGTCTGAATTTGATTGTAGAAGCTGAAGCTCAGATGCTTTAAGATAAACATACTTGACAACTGCTTGGGTCAGGGTCAAAACGGGTTATTTTAATGCTAGACGGGTTGGTTCGGGTCGACCCAGTGACTTTGTTATTTATTTATCTATACCTTTTAGTAAATAGTTAGTAGATTCCCTTTTGCAAACTAATGGGCTAATGACCACTTTGTATCCATATGCAATTTCGAGTTTACCTATGTTAAAATCTCTACACTTGATTGAAATGTTCCTTCGCAAGGAAATACAATGTTTAGTTTGACAAGTCTTTTGATAAAAACATTTGACTATGTATCAACTATATAAAACAATGGTATTGAGACAGTAGAGTATAGTGTTGTCTCTTGTGAGGACGCAAAGAAAGTCTGAGATATTGTCTCACCTAGTGGGGAATGGGGCCGGTTAATGCTTTCACTTCTGTAGATTTGGTTGATCATGGAGGTGGTGATGGATAGAGAAACTAGCATGTTATGGCTAGCACTAATTGGGGGCAGTTGGCTGTTTTCTGTGGAAAAGAAGAATCGACAGTTCTGCAAGACTATATCAAGATATAAGATTGAGGTTATATGCAAAAAAAAGGTTCAGCGTTGTGGGGAGAAATGGATTGAGAGACCCTCCAGCTGTGGTGTGACAGTTTCTCTAGATGGAAATTCAACAAGTAATTTTTTTTTTTAAATTCAACAAGTAATTCAACTCGTGTCATCGACACCTAGTAATTCAACATTATTTTGTATACGTGATGAACTTCATACATGTCAAAGATACTTTAATCACCATACAACTATTTCATTTCTCAACGGTATCCAATCCCATTTTTCACGAGGTAACGGAAGAGGTGAGATGTAGACAGCCTACCCTTACCCGAAGTTAGAGGGCTGTCCAGAGGGCCCCCGGGCAGGGAGTGAGGATCAAACCTTTGACCGCTGTCTCCAGAGAGAGTAACCCTGCTTCAATTATTTAATTTCATTAATCTGAAAGTGAATATTAAAATTAAACATGTGTAGGATTAACAGACCCAACCGGGTTTGGTTAAAACTAGGTGTGACTAGCTAATCGTTTATGCGAAATTCAATTTTTATTGCGTTTTATTTCCATGTAAACAAACAAGAAGAAACATATGGAGATTTGACCAAGTTAAGAGTTGCCATCACATACTCGATTGTCTGCAACATTTTGGTACGTATCGAACTAAAACAGACCCCATACTGTAAACTTGTAACAATACATGTTCATTTCATACAATCAAATTTAATATCTTATTTATTTATAAAAATAGAAATACAAAATTAAAAACATAGACGGACCAACCCAAACATGGCTTAAAGTTTTACCCGTTTGACTCAAACTTGTTGACCAGGGCTTTGTTAGAACAGCCAGGTAGTTTTCTGTATTTTGAGAAAATTTGGAGTAAATAATACTTGAAGGAATTTATCTTTCTTTGACAATACATCTATGTTTACATAAAAAATCACAACCTTTACTAGCATCAACATCACCCACACTAAAACCCTCCTTTACCTCCAAAAGTTGGATAAAATGTACAAAACTCAAATGCCACTTTCATGTTGGCAAAAATATACAACAGAGTCAAATTCGGCCATAACCAGTGTCTATTGTACATCTAATACTCTGCAAATTGTGTATAGTCTATATACGAAGCCGTTGTTCCCTACCCGGGAAACATATGTTACACTACAAATAACACATGCTACTTGAATCCGCGTGTCAGCTTCAGGTTCCATATGAAAATTAAATTGTAGGAAAAATGTTTCTCTGGCTGACTTCAACTAGTGGTCAAGATTCAAGAAAGTACAAATCACAATGGTGGCACAACACATATATGGAGCAGAGGTTCTTATTTCATGAATGGGCTAAGCCCATCACCTTCCCATCCGAGCTTGAGCATTTGATCTACAACCTTCAAGCTCAACTACACGAAGCAAAAAAAGAAACTCAAATCGTAAGTTACCTTCATATCAAACTTTACGACTAGTTTTAGACATTTAAAAGTTTATTTACTTGTACACCTTAGTAGAGTTTTATCTTTTGTGTTTATATTTGTAGATATTATACAGATTATTTTTCTAAAAAAAGATATTACATAGATTATTTATGAAAAAATCAAAGCTAATCTACAACCCATTTTGTTATCCATAATTAACGCCATCGGATTTCTATAACCATTAGAATGCGAATGAATAAATAAGAAGAGATGTATGGCCAGATAATAACTACTTGAAAATCTGGAAAGGGCAGTTTCGTCAACTTACAGCAGGATCGGTAAATACAATCAATTGTTTGTCAGCAGTTGAAACCAAGAGATTTGTGTTGTCTTTGTTCATTGCTAGCGTCGTTATATCTTGCCCTTCTTTCAGTTCCAGTATGTGAAATACCTGTCAGAATGTATATGCTTGTCATCAAAATGATGTTTAAACAAACACAAAGAACAACTGATACAAGCAAGATGCTGTTAGTCATTTATGCCAAGTGAGGAAAGTGACAGGACCCCCTAATGTGGGGGTGAAAGAAAATTTAAATGACTCCCAATTATGCCATTTCCTTCTTTTTTAATGTTAAAGAGACTTTTGAGTTTTGACCTTTAAAGACTTAGAGTATGTTTGGCAAAAGTAGTTGTTGCTCGAACTGGAGCAGGAGCGGGAGCTAATAACTTTTTTATAAGCTACATGAAGTAACATTTGGTTTTAAGAAATTTTAAGAGATAAATTTTTTAAAAGCTCTCATAAGTTTTGTCAGCCACACAAAGATTTTCAGTAGCTTATTGTTTGGAAAAATATGCATAATCTCTTGATAATCTTGTGCGGCAAACATGCCCTTAACCTCTCATGTTCATATTCAAGATATTCACATGCTAAAGGTTGCACAGTTCCGTTAAACTAGTAAATTTTTACCTTAAGAGAGTGCAGATCAAGGAAGCAAATAGAAGGGGATGGAATATCTAATCTTTCGATTTCCACATCTTCATTTAGTTCAGCATCGACATCTTCTGTTTCTTTCTTTTTAGACCTAATTCTACTGACACCATTAGAATTCAATCCAATCAAGAGACTTTGTCCATCAGAAGAAACCTCCATACAACTAACACTACACGAGAGCGGAAGGTACACTCTAGAAATCATTAACCCATTAAGTGTATGAGTCGAGAGAGTGCACAACGACTTATTCCAACTAATTACAATGCCATTCGGTGAAAGACAAACCATCTGTGCCTTTACACCATCAAGCCTTCTGATCAATCTACCCCTACTCACTGAATGAAGCAAAACGTCTGAAGAATCAGAGCACGAGGCAACAACTCCAAGATCTGAATCAACACAACAACATATTACTTCTCCAAAATGCCCCCGGATAACCTGTACGGGACCCTCGATGCGTCGTTTGCGGTTTTTATCTTGCAAGTTATTTGTAGTGTTTGTCTTTGTTGAAGTTTGTGTTCCTGAATTAACGGGAGGTTCTGATATATTATTTCTTTGAGGAGCGCCTGATTGATGTATCCTCCAGACTAGAACCATTGTGTCTCGAGAACCAGTCACGAGATAATTGCTATCGGGTGACAAAGACATGCATGTAACTGGAGCCGAATGACCCCGAGCTATCTCCAAGGTTTTTGCACCATCTGATGATATTAGCCGAACACTGTTGTCCACATGTCCACCTAGTCGCAACCAAAAGTTTTTAATGAGATGTTACACTTATAATAATCAAAGTGTCTTATACAATTGGCAAATGAAAGTTATCTTCCAGACATAGTTGCTGTCATCTATATGTCATTAGCAGCCGAAGTACAAATTCAAATTATACTACTTAAGCGATAACTAATAAATGATACGAAAAGAAAAATATAAAAATTAGGCTTATTTTGTAAGTAATATGATCCAATATTTAGTTATAATTATTTTGACATGTGTGACTTGATTGAAAAAATTTTAAAATTGAAAACTAAACTGAAATTAGAAGAGGGGATACTTCATAGAATATGTTGGAAATCAGGAAATAATCAAAGGGGTAACATAATTGATTATTAATGGATGACATCATCAATAAACCAATTGACAGTGTAATAAATAGACACATTATAAACTCGAGAAAGACGATGTTATAGTTTCCGCTCTTCTATTTAACAGATAGATTTAATAAAGATTAGAGGGAAAGCTGCAACTTATAATCAGATCTATTTAAAAAGAATATCACATTTAGAGGTGCTTGGGTGAACTGTTTTTATGTAATCATTGTGACTTAAATATCCACAGCAAGATCAACATTTACCAAGGAAAATTCTTACCCGTGATAATTTCATTGTCATATGTGATAGACACTATTGAAGAGTTTTTAAGTCCTGGTGCTGGATAGGCCAGAGCCTGCGGATATTGCCATTCATCTGAACTAGACACTGATGATCCTTTAAACATACGCATGAAACTTCCACCACTTGAGTTTGAGGTTGCCTTTGCATGTTGAAATAGGAAAGGTGTTCCTTGACCATCGGGTGTGTTTGGCTGCCATTTGTGTTGTGCTACATGTGCTGCTGGAGCATCCATATCAACAATCACAAGAGAATCTGAAGATGCACGAATGGCAGAAGCAGGTAGATTGCAGCGTTCTGGTGATGAAACATTGTATGGTTTGACTTCTTTCGGATTTCGAAAGATGGTCTGATACCATATACAGGTGAAAAGTTTTCATATTAGATTCATAAAAACATATACAAAGCTTGTTATGCTTTTGTAAGACTAGAAAAATACATTTGTTTCGCCCCTTCTTCATAATAAAATTACTTTTCGATAAAAGTGGTATGATGACGGGTCCGTGGGTTGGCAACAAGTCAAATCTGGTTGGGGTTGTGTTGGATAGTATGTGTTAAAGACAGGTCTGATTTTTTGGTTAAAACAGGTCTGATTGGGTTGACCTGCAAACAATTTTAGTCCATGAGTCCATGTTTTATATAATCAATGTGTTGATTACTACTATTACCTAAAAACATGGACTAAAATTGTTTGCACGTCAACCTTTGAATATAACGGTTTAGAAATAGGTTTTGTACATTTAAAGTTGGCCGGTAAGTAGTCGAACCTTGAAGATCATTATTTTACTGTAGAGGGTCCAAACACATGTATGTTATGTAGACTATACGAGCACAAAGAGATTATATTACTGACATTAATAAAAAAGTTACCTGCATATGAAGAACATCTGAAAGTGGCATCCTCTTCATGTGCGGAGTAGTTAAAAGTTGTGATGGCGTTTGTCCAAAGTAGGCAATTTGATCTTGCATAGCGCGTTGTTGGACCTTTCAATGATATTTATTTTAAAGTAATAAGAAACATATAACCAGCATATGAACAAATAGTTAAACGAAAGACTTACAGGATCCACGATTTTGTCTATATCTACCGTCCCTTCATAAGTAATGTAAAAAAAGACATTGTTTGCTGAGATTGCTTCTTTTCCTCGTTGCTTATACCTAATGTCATACAAGGATGCAAAATAGATGTCAATTTTTCTAGAGTAGATCTCAAGAAACTGTTCAGATATATTCAACATTTGCATTTTATTATATGTAAGGTGAAAGAAATGTAGTGATTATGAGTCACATCTACAGTTGTAGAGACAAAAACGGATAATGAAGGTTAAAAAGCGTCGAATAACATAAATGTTTGTGCTACAAAAGAATGAATGAATCAAAGCTCACCCAAATATAAGATCTATCCATTCATGCAGATGTGCAGAGACATATTCACTCTCAAGAGCCATACGATGCTTATGCACAAAATCAACAGGGTTTTCAGCCCATGGAGGAAGCTTAACACAATCTGAAAAAGGCAAATCACATATAATGAGCCTGGAACATGGAAACATAATATAGCAGCTGCTTAAATCAATGTAATCAAAGTCCATACCTAATTTATCTCCTAGTTGTGTGGTGCCAAAATCAATCGAATTTTCATTCAGCAATATCTCGGGAAGGTAAAATAGCTCAGGAACCTAAGACAAAAGGCAAAACAGAAAGAGTATTATACAAATAGAGGACATGAATGGATACATAGACACGGATACAAGTACTGGTGTATAAAAGGTGTGTCTGTGTGTGTTCGCTAAATCCAAAAATACTAAGATCTGGCTGTTGCACAAACAATTACACATATACATATATACATTACCTGTGTGTTGTATTTATGTATTTATGTTTTAATAAGAGATGAGTTAACTTAAAAAAGAAAGACCAATAAACTATTTAAACCCACAACAAACTAATCTTATAAAGTTTTAGAAATCTCCAATGATATGCTATATCCTACAAACACAAGCAGATCAAGCCCAAAAAAGTATTGAGAAAAACTTAGGAAAAGAATATGAAATCGGATAATAGAGAGGGAATAAAAAGTAGGAAGGTGCTCAAAAACTGTGTGAATGTTTATGTTTTTTATATCATATTTAAGATGTCCAAGTGTCACTTATTTGTCGTAGCATTAGTAAATTGGCACAACATGGTCAGTGCTTTATTCCAGATTTATAACAAAGGCTAATAACTATTTTCACAGAAAACAGATGATGAATTATAGAAGTTTTGTAAAAATTGTACCAGTTCCTTCACGTCACTCATGTCCTCAAGAACACCATTCCATGTAGCAGGAATATCTAAAAACATTCTGTCTGCATGGTCAAACTTGCCACCTTGTAATTGAATTGAAAGTGTAGTAAACGGCTCCACTCGCATGAGATAATACAATACCTGTCATAGAGAAGCACATTTGAATTTAAACTACAGATGCAAAAGGGTCATGAACTCATGAAATTGTTAAAACACACTTCAGAGGCCATTTTGAAAAGCCATAGGCCAAACTTAAAACGTAAAATTCAGTCAACGATTAAAAAAAGGGGTTGCTGGACCATAGTCACATAGTTCGGGCGTTCCCAAATCGGGTACGATTCAGCCGGGATCGGGAAAATTAATGATCCGAGTCGGGGCCTTTCCACTCATGATTTGATTTTCTTTGAACGTTAACATCCGACTTTAAAACCTCAGAAACTTTAATATGTAATTGACAATTTGTTATGACTTAAGGAAATTTGAGCAGTATTAAACTATTTTCATATTATAAACAATAGGTTTTTCTTTTTAACCCTTAGGAATATATTAATTATTGGGTACATCGTACCGGAACGATCCCAAATGAACCTACCCCCACCGAACCGAATTCTAGGTACCTAGCGAACTGCGATCCCGATCCTCGACCGCGTACCGAAACATCCCCGTTCCATGTGACTATGTGCTGGACCCCTTTACTGTTGTGCAAATAAGATTTCGGCAGCACAACTAATCTATTTAGATATTTCTTTCCCTGTGTCACTTTCTGGATAAAAAGTAATTTGACCAGTTTGGCCTCCATTAAAATGATGCTATTGTAAAGGCTCATCAAGTCAAACGTAATTGAAAGAGAGATATATCAGGAAGTTGGAAAGGATGCAAAAAGTGATCAAACTGTCCCACAAAAGCAATTTATAGAACTGGAAATTCTTAAACAAGTGATTGGAAAACCTACTGTCCCGGCACTTGAGTAATGTGAACCATAATGGAATTTGGGTATGACAGTATCATTAAAGCTGTAGTATCTCTCCTGAAACTTCTTTAACCGGTCAATATTCAGTGCTCCAACAGGCTGCAAAATATGTTTGGGTCAATATGTTAGTTCAAAATCTGCTATGCACAAGTCTAGAAAGAAAAAGCAAAATGTGTGACCTTTGATAGATCACGGTAAGACAGTGGATTTGTAAGATCCAATTGCTGTGACGTGTAATCTGCAAGAATCCATGGGAAAACGGGGTACTACACACCAAAACAAAGTTAGTAGTTACTAACATATTCCACGCATTTCCAGTAGATTATAAGAATGTTAATTATGAAAACATATTTGTTCACCTGGGTGATGTCATTGTAGCTACGGCCAGCGAGTGTGTTAAGCTGCATAAGATATTCGAAGTTGCTGATCTGCAAAAATTGAAGTTAAATGCTGAATTTATGTAAATAGGGAAATGACATATTGAACAATACATTATAATCTTTCTTTATACCTCCCAGCGGGCCCAACGTTCCATAAGCTGAGTCCTTTTGAGAAGTTGTTCTGGTCTCTATGACAAAGATTAAAGCAAAGTTATATAAGTCTTCATATGCACTAGCCCCGACAACTATTGAGCAGTACCAAACAATCAATTTTTCTATCGACTTGTGAAGAAAAATCATGAAGATACAGAAACAAATTAATATTTATTTTACCACAATAAGGTTCAGAGTTTTATGAACAATATTAAAGTTTTGATAATACCACAACATTTTTTAAGTGGAATTTGTCAAATCTCAAATCTCAAATCTCAGAGAAATTCTATTACTCAAATGAGGCAAGTAATGTCAATCTAATTAGCAACTAAACCACATTACATTTTCTATACTATTTCATAGTACAAGATTTCTGACCACCTTTGTATAGAGCTCTTTTTTATCAAAAACTTATTAGTAGACAATCAAATAGGAAGTTGCTTTTTTTGCTGTCATCTGGTGATTAACAAAAGATTACCATGACAAGACAATGCTTGTATAATGTTGCAAGTATATTTTGGTTTAAACATTAGTTGTATGGGTAAAAGCTATAGATTACCAACGTACTTACGTTTTTGTCCCGGATTGAACCATTTACTTTTTTATTATCGTATATACTAACTATCTTTCAAATTTTGTTTTATTGTTAACAATATGGTAACCTGTAACCGGTTTAACAGGTAAAACTCTTTTCCACATAATATTTATTTATTTTGCATTTTCTATGTGTCAAAAATATTGCTTATGTGTACATATCCAAACCTACATCTTCAAATTCAATATCAAACACACATCTCTTTTTTTAACACACAAACTCCTCTCTCTAAAATACTCCCAACAACAATCTGAGCTCCGGCGACCTCGGCCGACCACCGCCGCTGAGCTCCGGCGACTTCACAACAACCGAAACCTGTCAATTACCACCACCCATCACCACCTCTACATCTGAAAACTCAACAGCTACCAGATCCCGATGCGACATCGGATCTGCCACGCACCACCGCTGAAACCACGTCACCGGATTTCTTAGCAGTCACCGGCGGCCCCCTTTCTTTCATGCCGTAGCAGTCTCCCATACTACAAATTCTTGGCTCCGGTTCTTGTGTCTGCAATTTGCTCGCAAGTTTGTTTAATAATCGTACCAAACCCATCAATTGGTCACAGTTTAACCGGTGAGGGATGCAACTTCTTTTTGATGGGTTTGTAATTTTTGCTTTTTATCCTTGTTTACTATTGATGCTAGTGTTAAGTTTGTGCTTAAGATCAAGTTTATTTGGTAAAGATGTGCTTGTGTTTGTTCCTGATAGATTTGTTTTGGGTTCGTTTTTGTTATAAGTTTGAATTATTTTATCACCTCGAGAAGGAAATGGTGCTATGGCAGTTCTTTTGTGTAATCTTGTTTGATCCAATTATTAAGTATTTACAAAGTTATAGCTTTAATAATCTGGGATTATTATCTAAAGAATTTGTTAACTTGCATTCGCTCGACAACTAATTTTGATACAAGGGCAAAAAGGTTGTTTATTACTATTATTCAGATGGTGATGGTGGCGGTATGGTGATGATAAAGAAGGGTAGTGACAAATACGGGTAAGGGTTAGTTGTTAGTACAAATACGAGTAACAATTTCGGGTATAAAAAACAGGTTAAAATGTCTACGTGGAAGGTATAAAAAATGGGTTAAACTGTCCACGTGGAAGAAACCGTCCACGTAGTGGTGACGTGGCCCTTATCCGGTCATATGGTTATAATTGAAACATGCCAACAAGTTACATGGTTAAATACAATAATAAAAAAGTAAATGATTCAATCCGGGACAAAAACGTGAGTACGTTGGTAATCTATAGCTTTTACCCTTGAATATACACCTATGTGTTGTATATTTATGCTTATTCGCCTTATTCCATCAAAAAATTGTAGAAAAAAATGGAAGCTAATCTATGATCCGATCTACAATTTATGATCTCATTCAGGACTTATGAACGAACACACACAAATGAAAGTACCTGAGTTGCCAAGTAAATATTGTTCAAATGAGAAGGACGGGCTTGAACGATGGCTCGGTAGGCGCTTCTTCTCCCTTCAGTAGTCTGAAACCAAAGGAAAAAGCAATTTATATGTACGTCACCAGCAGGATGGTCCAAATAACATATAGAAATTACACTGCGAAAGTAAATACCCCGAAGTCAAAGAAGAAGTTTGATCGGTCAACCATGAACAATTCAAGTGCACTTCTTCTTAGCAAATATCTGCCATATCAGTATTAACTGTGAGGCCAGTAACAACCAAAGAGCTGAGGATAAAGGAATATTGCAAAAAGTCAAAGAATGTGAATTTAAACATCATTCAAATACATTTCAAGCTCTTGAAGTGGGATATAGGAAATCATTTTTAGCCTAAAACCAATTGAGAAAACAATATACAGTGAGAAAACCATTTACTCTTCGAGGAATAAGATACATTATAAATTGAATGTCAATTTGTAGAGGGCTTTGTGAAGTAAAAATGAAAATTTTTAGTATCTTCAGGCTCATGTAAACACCAAAAAATGACTGGAATATTTTTCCTTCCTCTTGCATCAGCATAAAAGGGAGGTGATTTTTTCATCACGGTATAATGGCAGATGACCAACATATTGTCTATTAGAAAATCAACAGATAAAGCTGAATATAGTAAGCTATTCATCTGACCTTCTGCTATATACTTGATGAAGAGAAGATATCAACCAACTCCGGTCCTTATCTTCAACTTTGCTTTCGGTTTTATGATCCAAACCATCCTCTGGTGCATTGCCCTCAGATTTATTAAGTAGAAAATTGATTTTTCTGGTTGTTATCTGGGAACAAAATCTCATGTGAGTTTTAGAACAGTTCACATAAGCAGCACATACATCATAGATAATCTGTATACAGATGCCTAGTTCAGACAGTTCATAGTTTAGATATCAATCTGCACTTTTTAACAATTTTTAACTTACATAGCAAGGGATATCATCTTTTTTTTTTTTTTTTTGGTTAAAGGGGACTCTATCATCATTCACTCTAAAACATTAAAACAAAATTAAATGAATTAACTCCTTTCGATACTTAATTCTTGTTCACTTTTCCATTTTTGGATAGATTGTCTTTGCCTCTGGTCAAAGGTCAAGCACTTGCCATCCATATATTGTCTTAAGGTTAAAGGACAAGCACTTGCCACCCATATATTGTCTTAGGTTAAAGGCCAAGCACTTGTCATTTACTGTTACTCACAAAAAGTGACACTTATTTTGAGAGTGAAGGGACTAATATAAAATACACATTCCATCGCATGTAAATCGGCATATATTGTTTAAGTGTATGCTTACGTATTTCTCAAATATCTAGAATACCCTTCAACAATGTTAAATAACGTTATCACGGTACTTCTTTGTAATAATGACAATAGACATACATCATATTTGGACATTAAATTTACACAAAGAAACAATTGCTACGCAGGTGTTTCATTTCATCGACAAATAGCAGTGCTATATACAATTAAAATGACAATTAAAGCTTACCTGAAATGTTCCTTGCCAAACATTTAATGGCCGTACCATTGATGCTGAAAGCTCAAGAATAACTCTTTCGTCATCTTCACTAGGAATATAACCAGGACCAACCGCTGATGAACTTACAAAATCTGCATCACTCTCAGCTTGAGGCTTTGGAGAATCTGACACTTGCGACGCCTGCTCTGCAGTCCCAGATAGCCTTGATTGAGCATCATCCATCTGTCCCACATCATCCATCTTTCTTTCCACATTAAGAATCTCATCTTGTTCGTCATCCTCATTTACTAATTCCATCGAGATAGCTTCTTTAGGTAAGCTGGAAGCCTTAGAAGGACTAACTACATTCTCTTTACTATGTTTTGGCTCAACAGGATCTTCATAATTTGCAGCAGCACCAAAATGGTCTGAACCCTCAAAGTTTCTCCTTAAGCAGCTTCGCATCCTTATAGAACTTTCCATGTGATCTAGCTTCCAAAATATCTATACATGAAAAATAGATTTTAGATGTGTATAAAAGTTTACATCAGAAAGCTATTTTAAATATAACTAAGGTTATGCGCATACTCGTTCAGGGTTGTACAGATTTTCGCTGATAGGTCCGAAGAGACATTTTGTCTCTATCAAGTAATGGATGAGTTTGCGCCACGCACGTATGCCAGTACATGCACGATGCCGAGCAATGGAATCAACTTGAGCACGTCTATCGACCTGAATACAGAATTTAAAATTTGATTTCGTTCAATAGAGGTATTTGGATGTATGTTCCGAAAATGGCTATGTGGTACTGAATAATTATAACTAGATAACGAACTGTAATATAACAGGCTGTAATAGTGTTTAGACGTGTTTCTACTGTTTATAATCAGATGTTCAAATGTTTAACAAATTCATAAAATTAAAAAAATAATTTGAGCGAAACGTACATTTTTGTGGAAGAAGTAGAAACAATTTAATGGAAATAATAGATAAAAGACTATAAAGTTATGTTTACAATAAATTTGTTTAACTCTTGGATAACCAGTTTGTTGCATCAAAATTACGAAATTGGTTATATACTTTTGACCCTTATATAATCACATAATCAGGAAGAATCAGTTTATCAGAACACTAAAAACAGATCCTTGCAGAGCTTATATTCGCAATAATCAGATGAGCAATTTCATATGCAATGCCAAATACCTTGAAAGCTTTGAATAAAACAAAATAAGAAAGAGCAAGTACAGATATACGTATACCTCGGATCGTTGCAGGTTTCGGGCTAAAGCTAAGCTTCCCACTAGAACAGCAATAAATTTATACGAAAGAGCATTGAAGTCCTTTTTATAAACTTGTTTATTATCAGTAGATGGCAAACACTCTATCCAAGCAGATGCCATTGCTTCAGAAACATTCCATCTCTTCACACGATCTGTATCACTTCTATTACGTCTCTGTGCAGCTGTAGCCATTGCAACAGCACTCAAACCTCTTCCGGAACCAATTTTTGCAGTACGTTCAACATCACGAGCAGCCGCCAGTGCTGCTGCTTTTGTGGAAGCTTTGTCTTTAACAGTTGATGGTTTGCTAACTGTTTCGATTGGTTCTCGAAAGCTAGAAAAAGAATGAACTTTTGACTTTTTATCCAGTGAGGTAGAGTCACGTTTTAGATGGGCGGTTGTTGCAGGGGCAGAAGCTTCACCTCCTCCAGCACCTGCTGCAATCATTGCTAATGCTAATGCAGCAGGTGGAGATGCAAAAGCAGCAGCCCAACCAGGCGAGATCATAGCAAGAGCACCCTAGTTAGACCAACTTGATGTGTCAAAAGTTTTGGCAAATATGGTTATAAGAGAAGATAATAAACCAACATTCATTATTGAAAAATTGCAATAGATATAGTTAAATTTTCGCTTCATTTCTAGAGGTGGCAATTTCACTTCATTTACATGGGTTTTATTTATCTCTAGCGGGCCAATGGGTTAATGATTTAAATTGAAAGGAAACAGGTCAAATGAGTCAGATGGGTGAAAAGTCATCCAAAGTGTATCCAGTAAATTAAAACCTCTAGCAGGTAATGGATCATACTAAATTATTTAACTTAAAAGGAAATGGGTCAAATGAGCCCAATGGGTGAAAAGGCATCGGAAGTGTATCTAGTAAATTAAAACCTCTTAATCGCTTTAAAGAGAATACTCAGCTAACATTTTAATTAAATAACTTTTCTCATCGTACTTGACTCACAAATCAGAATTTTTCAAGTCCAACAACCAAATTGAGAAGTGAACATGCATATTTTGATTTATTGCAATCTACCCTTGTAAATACGTATAGAGAAAGCTAGGGCTGAGCATAATAGACCGGACCGAACATCTTTTGGTCCGGTCCTCGGTTCGTCCTTTCTCTCATGTTTGGTCTTTGGTCCGATCCGGTTCCGTCTTAAGCAAAACTGGCCATTATGCTTTGTTGGACCGGACTGGACCAAAGACGGAACCGGACCGAACATTTCAGTCCGGTCCTCGGTCCCTTGTTTCGGACCAAATCGGTTTTCGGTCCGGTCCGGTCTTGGTCGGTCCGGTTTTTGGACCGTGATCAGCCCTAGAGAAAACAAAAATACAAGCAATTTTTTCCTCATATGGAATGCTTTCAACAAACCATGGAATAAAATCTAAAATTCTAGAAGTAATAACAAAAGTTATGATCAGCCAGTTTAGTAATTTAACCTCTATAGGCAGTGCATCAGCAGCCAGAGCCGGGTCATCGACAGCAAGAGGATTCAAACCATCAGTGGCAACAAGCTCATGAATTCCAGATAAATAAGGTCGCCATCTCCTTAAAACAGAAACAAAAGGAGGCAAAATAGCTTCTAGATACTGTTTCCGCAGAGGGACTCTTTCACAGCTAACCGCGTGCCACACCTGCAATTGGCATGTTAGTAATGTAGGATAAAATGTTGGGAAAAAGTATGTATGTTAGTCATATTGATTTGAAAGAACCTCGGAATATAAAATGGAAGATGCCACCAACACTCTCTGTCGCTTGGACTCAGAAATTGGCATGTTCAAGAGGGGGGAAAGCACGCTGTTCATCATCAGTGAAAAAGTTAGTTCACCCATACAACGTAAATGACTTAACAACTCCATTATACAAAGAAGCTCCATTTTAGCAACAAATCATACTGAATTTGTTACCCGTTTACCAAAATCAAAATTATCTCTGAAATTAACATGAACTGGCGAGTCGGTGATAATCAATTAAAGAATCTATACATCAATATGAATATCAATTCAGATTGTGATTCACCACCAACATTCAACTAACATCAACTAGACCCTAATCTTGATTAGTCAATATCCCTTTTCCTATTTCTGTGTAGTACACTAGTTGAAAGAGTTTCAAGGGTTCAGATCTTATGTGAACTAAAACAGTGTGATACAAAATTATATTACCTCCACAATAATGCAGATCGGGGCTGCCTCATCGATGTCCGAGGACTGTTTTCTAAAGATGATGGAGCACTTCCATCTTGTTCACGTGAACCATTAAACGACCCTTCATTAATACTAACATTTCTTGTAAGCATATTACTTTCACCATCATCTTCTTCCCTCATAGACACAAGTATCATTCGAAGCATACATAAAAAAGGCTGATCACTGTCTAACAACTGATAAAGAGCCGCCATACCTCCCATACCTGTACCCGAACCACCACCAATACCAAGACCACCGCCAAGTCCCGACTCATCCAATAATAAAGCCTGTAGCATGGAAACACACTTATTTACTAAAGGAAGTTCAATCCAGTTACCATTTGAGTCTTTCTCCAAAGAGGAATTCCAAGCTTCCCAACCACTGCCACCGCCACCAAAGTCAGATGTTCTTGAAGGAAGACCAACCCCGTACCATAACCTACTTCGGTATTTCCAACCTTCAGCTAGATCTACAGCACAACTGCCATACGATACAAAGGCACAAGAAACAGAATCGTAAGGTTCAGCTGCTGCTGCAGCAGTAAGGCGTTCCATCACTGTCGCTGAAATTTGCCCCTTAGTGTCAGCCATAGAAGCAAGCACCTATTGGATATATAACACAGTTTTAGAACTAAGAAGTACTGTTAACAATAAGAGAATAACACAGTAGAGTGACTTAGTACTTGGCGAGGTAAAAAATGTGCACGTTGGGTAACGGGTCAAGACTGATAATGTTAAGTTGTTTACAGATTGAAATGGATTAGGTTGACCTGCCAACGCCATTTTGCCCATTCTCTTAAGTTTTATAGGTAATGCTTTAAAGTTTAAACATGATTACAATAACTGTACCATTATAAGTAATAATCCATTTTTTATAAAGTGATTTAGAAGATTGTAAACATTTTATTTTAATATGGGTAACCATTTTAATCCATTTAATCAATTTATAAATTTGACCCGTGGGAGATAATTTTACACAAAATCGACCAATAATTAGGTTGGATCAAAGTCGCCACCTCTAGCACTACATGGTAATCATGGAAGTAACTGTAAACGTACATCTAGGGGAAGACTTCTGGATTCCGTAGACGATAATCGTGCCTCCAATGGTTCTTGGATCTTGGGGAGATTTGCGCTGCTACCAACACGAACCACAGATGATACAGAAGAACCCGATCCCGCTTCAACAAGGGAAATACTAAAAAGTTTGCTTTGCAGGCGTAAATGATCTTCAACAAGCATTAACACCACAATTGCGTTCTCTACCAAAGCCACAGAAAGTTGTGCAGCATTCTCTGCTTCTGTTTTAGATACCTCAGGTGATAATCCATACGCAGCAACCCCAGCAGCAGCTGCCGCAATGACTTGAGTCTGCAGAGAAAAGAAAGGATGTATTACATATACATATTGTAGTTTATGTTCAAGGAAGATTTAAAAAGATTAAAAGAAAGAAATTCCAGCAAGCACAAAATGTTAGTGTACAAAATGAGGTGGAAAGAATGACAGGAAGTCCTGATACACATGTGTTTTACCTGAACCTGCAGCTCCCTGGCAGCAAAATCCAGCAACCCACATAAAAGCCTTCTTTTAAAAATTGGCAATGATTCCTCACGTCTATCAAATTAAAGAAGATTACGGATTTAAATTATATGAAAGAACAATGACTAGAACAAGAGAAACTAGAAGTGTATTAAATCCTGAACGATCTAGAGCAATCTAGTATCAGCAGGATCATGCAAAAAATCATGGCAGCTCTACAAGAGTTGGAAATAAACAATGGTACGCCAGTGACAATGTTTTACATTAGAGAAAAGAACTCTGAATGCGTTTGTGTGTTTATATCATGTGTGCATTTCTAGTAAAGATATACCTTTTACGCGGCTCACCCGTGCTAGATCCACCCACCATCGAAAGCCACTCTGCACAATGAATTGTAGCTTCAATATCCTGTCAAAGAGAGGCGACCAAACAATATTAATGAACAGATAGTGTTTATAGGTCAATGCTTGACAATAACAGTAGACAAGAAAAGCATTTAGTGATATAATAGCCCGCATATATTTACAAACTAAAAATAGTTTATTGCATGAGTACAAATAATTAGCAAAAAGACAGATTTTGGATGGCAAAAACTTGTAAAGGAAATTTACGAGGTTAACTTTAGCACCAGATATAAAATGTAGAAGGTTTTATAGTTTCATTTCACATGTAAAAACAAAGTATAATTTGAGAGTTCTGATCGCAAGCATGCACTGTGATATCAGCTGAAAGCAACAAAACATAATATTGCCATCCGATAGCATGACGTAAAACAGAAAACAAAAGGTGCTCTTTAGATTGATCAAACTAACAGATACATGGGAACTTGGAACATTGTTTGATAAGAGTATTATTGACAAATAACCAAATATCAATTTTCTCAATATCTTATAATGATTGGTTAATGAGAAAAAACAGAATTTTGGATAGAAATCTTTCTAAAAAGAGAACATTAATTTTCCGTACTGAAGATATAATATGAGATCAGGTCAATTTCATACCAAGCACACATAAAGGTTAGCCAAATTCCTTTAGTTTTATAGATCATGAAATGTTGCTAGGGATAATCAATCACTTAACGTGTTTACTGATGGCCTTTAGTGGATATGTTTCAAAAGAAATATGAATACTGATCACATGCCTTTATCCCAATGCAGGCCAATCATAATAACTCATCAATACTTATCGAGTCCAAATTGACTAAATCATGAAACCTTAGAACTACATAACAAACATGGCAAGTGGAAATCCTAATAAAGGTAAAGCATTAGGCCGATGCATATTCATCAAGATTATCTTTAGGGGAAGTGGAAGGACAGAAGAAATGTTTTTTAAGAAGAGAAGATGAAGAAGTTCAACCTGCCATCCGTCTTTCTGACGCATCGAATGCTCTAACATGATAATGAGGAAATTGTGTACGAGGTCTTCAACATCTCTGAAGCTTGAAGACATTGTCGTGTTTGTCCCAGACGTCTGTAAGAGCAAGCAAGGATTTATAGCATGTGCAGAGAATAAAATACTAAGGAAGATTCACTAAAAACAATGAGTATAATCTTCTAGAAGAACAAGTTCCAATCTTAGCTTGTATCAATGGTAAGGAAAGATACATTTGTTATTTTTAAAGATATAATCACCTCGTAATTGGAAATAAGGATTTCCAAGATCCATTCAGGCCATTCATCCATCTTAGTGATCCTGCTTCTGTTTTCAGCATTACTGCAAGCCAAAATTAGAAGATCCTGATAACCAAGGAGATGTTAATATACAAAAACATTTAAACCCACAACTGTAGAGAGTTCGGATGGTAATACGAAACACAGTACCTGTAATGCTCGACATTGAAAGCTCTTTGGTGCATATGGAAGCGACCTCAAAAGAACCAACAGAAGCTGTAAATGCTCAAATCGATGTTGCGAGTCATAGAAATTTATCCCCTCATCAGTGGTGGATGCATTTAACTAATACAAGAAAGATAAAATGTTTTATATTTAGTTAAGAGGAGAAGTGGTTTAGGATAACCGTATCCTGATGTCATTGGCATGTCGTAAGGAAGAGAATATGGCATACCGAAGCACCAAGTAAAGCCATGTAGGCGTTGGCAGTCATAAGCCTGTTTGGTGCTGCCTGAAAAGCCTTCTGCAAAGCAAAGCGTAGAAGTGAAACTTTATCTTCAAACATACTACCACCTCCTTCAAGCAGACCATGAATGTTGCGAGTCAAATCTGGAGAAGCATTAGATCCAGACTTGAGATGCCCCGAGTTGACTAAAGCGCCGAATAGACCAATTATTGCAACAATAATACCATCACTTTTGTCAACATTATGTGCATTGTTCCTTACATTGTCGGCGCTGATAGAAAAATTTATACCACCCAAAATCTTTTTGAATTGACTCTCAGAGACTGATGCCCTGCTTCCAATGGTATTCACAATAGTACGAATCTGAGGTTCATTAGATGACATTTCATTTTTATCCAAGGATGCAACATGATCACTATCACTATTCTCCAAATTATCACCACCGTTGGCTTTAGATCCTGTGGCTGTTATAGCTTCATCACTATTGACTGAAGGGTCTGGTTTGTCATAATCTCCCGCTTTTGCTTCCCGTTGTAATAAGACCAGAAGTGTTTCTATACCCCCACATGATATGAATGCCTCGGAGAATTTTTGAGCTCTAGAAGTATTAGGTTGTACCACCAACCTATATAGTAGGTGCAACGCCCTAGCGACCTGAAAGGAGACCAAATATCAGAACGCAGTGCAAAATAAATACTTAGGGAGCGATGGCAAAAAGGACATATGAAAAACAATACAACATCAATTTGTGATGATACACTAAGGATCATATTAATGTCTCTAAAGAGAGTTTAACCCAATATCTAGAAGTAGTGTAAATTATAATAACATAATGATGTATCTAGAGAGATTTGAACTCACAGCCTAAAGGTTCTAGCGATCCACGGAGGCAACTTGGTATTATTCTTTTTAGAACTATTGATGATAGTACCTGATTAGGTTGTGGAGAGTCAACCAAGAAGCCAAGTAAACAACGAATATCATCCACTGCCATTGAGGGAGGGGCTGCTACCACAAGAAGTTCAATAAGTACTAGAAGCTCATCAAGTAAAGCATTCACTTCTCCAATTGGACGGGTGGTTCCATTAAGAGAAAATGTATTCATCGAATCTTTCTCACGAATGGTCCAATAGCATCTCCTGCAGCCATCAAGAAGAGTCTGAATAGCTTTTGCATCACGCATCACAGATGACTCTGTGAAAACCATATCTGCTAAAGACGATAAAAGTTTCTTTTGTAAGCCATAGCTGCATAAGCTCCAAATTTTCAAATCCAGTAACAGAGTGCTGAAAAGCTGCACTTTAAGTGCGTAATTATTCTTCTGAGATTGACATAAAGAAACAATTGCTGCAACAATTTCTTCATGAGCTACTCCATGCTTGGCAACATCAAGTGAAGATAAAGTTTGTAGCAGGTAGGTTAAAATTATCGACAAAACCTCGGGCCCTCTAGTACGGCATAGCTCATTATTGTTACCGGGATGTTGGATTGCAAGTGAAATGATCCTAAATATTGGGGCAGCTAGAGCTGTAGTGGCTAGTGACAAAGTAAGATCACCCCTTTCCAGTTCCAAGCTATCATTTTTAACCTTGCTTACAACAAATGGAAGTAACGACATTGGACCTCCATATGCCAAAGCCCACAAAGCTTCTGCAGGCCGCATCCTTGTAGCCACATGTACTTGCCCAAGAACCTCGGCAGGTCTTCTGAGCACTCCTGAACATAAACAAGTATTAAGGCACCAAAACCAAATCTTGAATGCATGAAAATTATTCTAAGGAAGCTAAGCATTTGAGATGTATTACTACCTCACTGTTCACTTAGGGATACTAAGGAGTGAAACATAGTACTTTACAGTACGAATTTTTTTACCTGTGACTTAACTTTAAGCTACCAAAATTTTCCATTAAAAACCGAAAATGCATAAATAAACGTGGCATTCCCATTTATGGCGAAGTTACAATCCGATATTCCTCAGTTGTCGTCACAGAATATTAATGCCGTTGATTTTGGTCCATGAGATTCCTTTATCCAGTGGCGGGTCCAGGTTTTCCTATTGGGCATGCACTACCATATTAAATGGGTTTTTTCGTGATGCCCTATAATAAATAATATGTATACCCTACAGAAGTTTTTTGGATATGATCATAGAGGCCTTGGTAGGTATTAGCATGTTATATTATCCTTATTTAACGTATATTGAGTTTACAATGTATAACTAAATACTCTTAATAAACCATGTGCCTAGTAAACCCTGTATTCAGTTTAGGACAAAAGTATTAACTTATTTGACACTAACATGTCAGAACTGGAACTTTATCAGAAAATTAGGGCCTGTAAAATAACAAGGCAAACACCTATTAAACTACTATAGAGCCTACAAGGTGAAAAGAGACATAACTCAAGGATATTGACATAATCATTAGAGAAAATAGGCTTGGCTATTTACAGAACAATGTATACTGCTTAATGATAATATTTTACACCCCCAAGTAAGTTGTACTTTAAGAATGTAAGAATCTATACAAACCTGCAGAGCCAGAAGGAGAAGCATCCGGACAGAAACGACCACTTAGTAGACTAGGATGATATAGAAGGTGAAGGGATCCTGATATCTCTGCATCTAAACGTGCACTTTCTTCTGAAACATTTTGCACATGAGCAAACGTTGCTAACCACGGTGACCCTGCGGCATTACCAAATGATGGAAGTGCATCTCCTCCTCTAGAAGCTAACTGAGCCATCCTCTCAGGTCCGATTGGTTCTTTGAAGATATATACAGGTCCCATCTCAGCAAACAAAGGGCATTGGCGGCGACGTCGCTGCAAACCAGCCATTGTTGGAGGTGGGTTTGTTCCGATGCAGCAAAATGCAAGTGGCTTGGATATTCGAGGAAACTCAAAAGGTCGACTTTCATATAGAGCTCCATCAATATACAATCTCAGTTCACTGTCTGACTTACCAAGTAACCCTTGCTTAGAGGTATGCTCGAGACCAATAAAATACCAACATTGTGGCTTAAACGCGTGGGTAAAATGCAAAGAAGCCTTCCTGCCCTTCCCACTGCCACTTTCAACAACCAAAAACTGAGCATGGAAATATGCCTCCATACCCTGATTATCAGCAGATAAGAAGCTGAAAAGCCGAGGCATATGTGCCATGCCTTCCCCAGCTAACGCACTTGCAGCAGCAGCAGCAGACACGGCTGACGACTTCCCTGATTTCGCTGCTGCTGCTGCAGCAATTGCTGCGGCAGCAGTAGCTGTGTTTAAAGTGTCTGCAAATGACTCAATATAAATCCATGATGCGAATGCATATCCATTAGGGAAGGGCCAACGGCTCTCTCCTGGACCAAGCAAACCAGAGCTTTCACCATCAAATTCAAATGAAGACATCGGACCCCTTGACTCTTTGCTGCCAATAGCTTTTTCCAAAGAAAGTACTAAACGAGGTGCCCATGAAGTGTTGATTGTTCTTGTAATCGTGGAAAACCACTTATTCAAATCCGTTACACTAACCGAATGTCCAGCTAAGTACTGTATGCAAGAGCATAAAGGAGTTCCATCCCAATGTGATTGCGTAGTTGAATTAGCATCATCAAGAAATATCTTCTCAGCTGACTGTAAAAGGACACCCAACAAACCCACAGAACAACACATAGCTCTGTTTCTAGTACAAGCACGCAATATAGCAAGCAATCCACGAACCATCCGTGTCCTAGGGGACATGAAGCCCGAACTATCTTCCTGCCAAGGAAGCCAGGGAATAAGCTCACCTGATACCACAGCAGCCCTGGAGTTTAACATCACGCTAGGTGGATTATTATCCTCGTCTTCTTCAAAAGATTCAACACCACCCATTGTAGCAAGAAGTGAATCAACCACTAATAAGGCAACACTCTCCGCCTCTTCTCCATTACCGAAATTTTCTACACCACTTACAATATTTTTCAACCTTTCCATGCTTTCTGCCTTCCCCATGATAACAGAATCCACCAAATGCAAAAGCTCAGGTGAAACATTTGGCCGGGGTTTTTGCTTAGGCTTTTGTGGTGAGCCAACTGACGACTGTCCGTCATTCCCATGCCCATACAACGGAGAATCATAACTAGTTCGAGCAAATGATTTCTCAGATAGACGAGGTGATTGCCCCCCTGATCCAACACTTGACATGTTACTATCCTGTTGTACTTGAACAGCACCTGGTGACAAATCAGACTCCTCATTTCCACCAAACGACTCATTTACATTATCCAACTCCCCAACATTACCACTGTCGGATTCCCCAACAACTTTCTCTTTATCTAACGACACCTGTTCAAACATGCCATCATCCAAAATATTAACGTCAACCATATCGTTACGTCCTAAATCAGAAGTTTCCGCGCCTAAATCCACACCACTACCTTTTCCATTTTCATCAATCAAATCACCACCAGATATTTCCACATGTTCTAATGTTTCATCTTCTTCTTCCATAATATTACAGCTATTAGTGATCTATCACCTACACAGATCAAACCAAAAACTTCAAAATCACTTTAACCTATCAAAATTTAATAAACGAAACTACAAACACTAATTATACATTATCAAAAACACGATCAAATAACAGCTGACGCTAATTCATACACACTTCATTAATCAAAACTTACTTAAGAATCAAATGAACTCAAACAACGAGCATTTCAAATTATTCATTCCTTACAATACATAACAACAACGATACCCAATCCCGCCTTAGCAGCAAAACAATATTAAATAATCCTTATTAACGTCACCTATGTACGTCAAATCACAAACCTCGTAAATCACTAAAACCTATCATAATTCAGATAACCTAAACTACAAACACTAACTATAAGTTTTTAAACAAGATCCAAGCGGATATTAACACTAATTCACACACGTTCGATAAATCAAAACTTAATCACTAATCAAATGAACTAAAACAACGAGCATTTTCAATTATTCATTATCACACTACATAAACATCTAATGATCTAAAAGTTAACTACTACGAGAATAACTTTCGTAAGGCAAAACAATAATAACTAATCCTCACCTACATAGATCAAATCACAAACTTCATAAATCACTTAAACCTATCGAAATTCAAATAACACTAACCACATATTATCAAAAAGCATGACCCAAACAGATCTCAACACTACTTCCCACACATTCTATAAATCAAAACTTAATCACTAATCGAAAGAACTAAAACAAATAGCAGTTCAAATTACTCATTCATTACAGTATATAAACATCTGAAAACTAACTAATTATGATTAATACATATTATAAACAATAAACTTAGCCTAATTATCGGAAATGTTGATTCAACTGATTTACGATGTGATTGATAAGAATGTTGAGCAGCAATAACAAATTTCTTAAATCACTTAAATCTATAAGAATATAGATAAATTAAATTACAAATTGCATTGATCAAAACTTAATCACTAATCAAACGAACTATAACAATCAGCATTTCAAATTACTCACTTGTTACGCTACGTACACATCTAAAACTAACTACTACGAATATAACAGCGCATATAAACAAATAATCTAACCAGATTTTCGTAAAATAAAAGGATGTTAACTATTGTTACAGCTAAAAGTTATCAAAAGCCGAATCATAAACTTCATCAGTCACTTATTTCTATCAAATTTAAAAAAGGATCTAAATGACTAATTCATACACATTTCATAGATCAGTAGTTAGTTACGAACAAAACGAACTAAAACATTCAGCATTTTGAATAACTAGACCTAGGTTTCGTAGATGTTGATTCAATTGATGAGATCGATATGAATGTTGAGTAATAGTAACAAGTTTATAGATCTGTAACACATACAGTGATGATTAATTGATTGATTGATTGAAATGAGCTGTGAATGTTTATGTTTAGGGTTTATAGATAGTTGAAGATGTTAGATTTAACGGAGATGACGGAAGAATAACCTGATTCCGGCGAGATGTTGATACGACCGGGTTTAGAGCTATGTCAACCTGACTCTCTCTGAGTGTATGTATGTGTTGGAGTGGTTAGTAGTAGTGAGTTTTTTGGTCCCTCTAGTTTGTTTTAGGCGTTATCAATGCTTAAATGAAGGGAATTGATATGTACACATTAGGGCTGAGCATCGGGCCAAAACCGACCCGTCCCGAAACCGAATAATGTCGAAATGCAGGACCGAAACCGAACCGATTAGTACTCGGTTGGTTCGGTATTAGTCGGTATAATTCGGGATCGGTTTCGGTATTTGGCTATCAGGCCCGAAATTTTAAAGATGGGGGGAAAGTGACAGATAAATGCAAATCCAAACACTACTTACAGCAGCTGCAAATCCAATACCAAAATGCATATCCAATATTAAATTAAAAATGCTAATCCAACATCAGTAGCAAATTCAAATATTACAACAAACATGACAACAATGCAAAATGCAAAATGCAAATGCAAATTGAAAATCCAGTCATCACAAATGAAAATCCAATCATCATAATGCAAATGCAAATTCAAATATTACAACAAACATGACAACAATTGTGCATTACCCAATCATCATCTATAAAGTGTGCGGTTAAAACCATAAAGTTCATTCTTTTACAACTAGAAGTCCACGTATCGGTGGTTAAATAGACCGTGGTGGAATCCTTGCTTAAGAAATTGAATAGGCTCTGCCTCTCTTCTAGATAAAACTTAGAAATATCCCTAGCAATAGTAAAACGGGAGGGCATATTAAATCTAGGTTGCATGTCCGAGGAGAACTTAATGAACGCCGGGTGTTCTACAAACTTAAAAGGAAGCTCAGCAAGAACAATTAACTTAATCAACGACTCTTTAATCACTTTTTCATCATACTTCCACGTTTCTAAAGTCCCACTACTAGTGCCACCCTCATCATTCTCACCAATCTTTTTCTTAAATGCTAGTTTTTTTTGTTTCTTAATTTTCTCAACATCGGGGTTAGCATCACAATTAACATAATGATTGTTCAAGTGTCGCGTACCATGTCTATGGGAGTCGGCTTTGAAAACCGTTGGACACCATTTGCAGTATGCCATCTTAGTAGTTACCCCATCTTTATCTTTTTTAAACTTTTGATCAAAGTATTTCCAACATTCGGCTTTCGGTTTCCTTGGATTTGATGGGGCTTTTCTTTTACGTTTCTTATCTTCACTGCTAAGTGTCTCCACGTCTATGGTCTCATCCTACACAAATTAACAAAGAAAATTAAGTAAATTGTCACAGCCCTAACTTTCACAGTCATAAAAATTAATTAAAATTCGAATTATAAAATTTACTTGATGTTTGTTTTACATTCTAAATTTACTTAAGTTGTGTTTTATATTCAAAGATGAACAATGTAAATGGCAGAATGTTTCGGGAAGAATTTGTAAGAATGTATTCGAATTTCACAGCCTTAATTTCACAGCCCTAAAAATTAATTAAAATTCGAATTATAAAACACAACTTAAGTAAATTAAGAATGTAAAACAAAAATTAAGTAAAAAACTTACTTCAATTGTAGTGTTTTGTTGAGATGAGAAGGATTCATATGTAGGCATTGAAGATGAGATTGATTCATATGGGGTGTTTTGTTGAGGGTTTTGTTGATCCATTGATGATTGATCGAAGGTTTCACTGTTTTGTGTTTTGCGTGTGTGTGTTTCACAGTGAAATTTCCTCTGTTTTGTGTTTAACATAGCTGGAAAAAAGTATGTATTATCAATACTTAGTTGGTATGTCGGGCTATGTCGGGTTTAATTCGGTTTTGTGTACCGACCGACCACTTTTTCCATCTGACAACCGACCTGATTGACTCGGTATCGGGATTGGTTAGGTCGGTTAATTCGGTTCGGTCGGGCTAAATCGGTTTCGGTCGGTTTTGCTCAGCCCTAGTTTCACTTGTGGTATGGAGTCTGTGGTGGATCGTATGTTGGTGGGAGGTGAAGTCATGTATGATCAACGTTTATTCAATCATGAAAAGGGAATAAAATCAAATTTTATAACTAATGCTCAATACAATGCATATGACAAAGGTTTGCTTACTGCACAGTCCTATCTATCTACTCTATAGGCAAAATAAGTGAATGATCTATTTGGTTTGTACAAGTTTATTAATTTTGATTTGTTAAAAATTTGGTAAGTCTCTGACATGTGCAAGCTATAAGCGAAGCACAAGGTACACTTAAGTTGGCATATATTGCATTTTGTATTGGTTACTTATGACTATATTTTGGTTTCCGTTACCCTTTATAATATAGATAATCAGTTAATCACCAAGAAAACCATTTGTATTGCTATTTTATTGAAATGTTAGTACTGAACTAATCATGCAGACACCTATATAATTACTTCTTGCTTTAATATTTGAGTGACGCAATCTTTGACAAATAATTATGTTTAACTTATTTTTATAGGGACCTTCATAGAGCCATTTAAAGCGCACACAAAAAAACACACGCCACCCGCACCCAATAAAAACCAACGACAAGCAAACAAAAAATAAATTAAACATAAATCAACTTCCTACAATATTAATCAAATGTATATTTTTTTAATCGTCGAGTTGAGCTGGATGACATGTATTTCTCCTAATGAATCTTACAGGTCAATCTGCAAGAAAGAAACGGTCTATTATTTTATCTAATTTTTGTATAACAACTTAATCAATTTTAATTAAGTACGATTTCTTTAACGACAACTAACTACCTCAAATATGTACATCACAAGTTTATTTTACATGAGATTAAAGCAAAAAAAATCTCTCCTCCAACAACCTTTCCACCATTTCTTTTATTGCTAAAAATCACTAAAAGCTCATTAATCACTAGTTTTACTTGCTTATCATCAATTTCAAGTACAGATTCAGAATCAGCACATCGTTCCGCACATATCCCCACCAATTTTGGCTCAAATTGAGTTGTTTTGAAGAAATTTTGAAATTGATGTTTTTGGCGCCAAAAGTCAATTATGATTTTCTGCGTTTGATTGTGAGTCTTCCTGTGTTTTGGTGCAATTGTGGTGTCTCTGTGATTGAATTACAGTGTTAATTGCATAATTGACAAGTATCATGTTTCGTGTTGTTTTTCCCCAAATTCTATAAACCCTAAATCCATTATGAGAAGTCAAAGGCAGTCTAGAGTTCGTCTGAGATATGAGGATACTATTCACAATATTAACAACTCCAAAACCACAAAAAAGAAAAATGATTCAAAAAATAGGAATAAGAGTGTGAATAAAACTGATAATCAGGCTAATGATGGGGATAAGGGAGAGGATGAATTAGTGAAGGATGTCTCTAACGAATAGTATACTGGAAGGCAGAATAAGGAAGATGTGATGTTTGAGGAGGGAGAGGTTGAAAGCTGTAATAGTGGTGATAGTAATGAGGATGTTGAATTGAATTATGATGGAAGTAAAGGAGTGTTTGGCAATGCTGATAAGGAGGACACTGAGGTACAAAATATTACTAATTTTGGTTGTAAAACTCCTAATTGTACTATGTCTAATGCTAAGAGCCATGATGTTGAGAACAATAAGACTCTAGGTGAAAAAAAACAATGAAGTATTTCCCAAACAAAACTTGAATACCTATGCTTCAATGGTTAAAGTTGATGATATTCCTAAAGAATTGGATTTCATACCAACTGTTATTACTGAAGATGGAAATGAAGTTGTGATTTTTGATGAAGAGATTATAAAGAAAGGTAGTGAGAGATGGTGTTTAACAATCTGTGGGCAATTTGTTGGCTATGATATGCACATTAATGAGCTCAGGTATAATATCAGAAGAATGTGGGGAAAATATGATATTGCAGAGATTGATAAATGGAAAAATGGTTGCTATATGTTTAAATTTAGGGATGAGATAGGTCTGAATGCAGTCATTAAGAAAGGACACTGGATGGTTAGAAATAAGCCATTGTTTGTTTAGAAATGGAACTCAAAGATTGGTATGCAGAAGGTGAAACCTAGGAGAATGCATGTATGGGTGAAAATTAATAACGTTCCTTTAGAGGCTTGGAGTGCAAAAGGGATAAGTGCTTTAGCAAGTGGACTGGGTAAACCTATTTTGATGGACACTATGATTGCTACTATGTGTCACAAAGGAATAGGTAGCCTTGGATATGCTAGGGTTCTTGTTGAAATGGATGCTGCAAAGGAGTTAAAGACTGAAACTGAAATCCAATATATTGACAAAAGCAAAAATATAAAAGGAAGTAAGAAAGTACAAGTAAAGTATGACTGGGTGCCTCCAGCATGCACTCATTGTAAAGTCTTTGGGCATGAAAAGAGGAAGTGTTTGAATGGTGGTGTTGTGATGAGTGGTAGTACAACAAACCAAACAAGTGAAAAACCTAATGACAAGGTTGGTGAATCCAAGGAACCTCAATAAGTTAGGAATACAAACTTTGTGGAACAAGGACATAGGAAGAATTTTCAAAATCAAAGACAAAACAATGGCACATGAAAAATGGGTAAAACTGAGAATAGCAAGAAAGAATATAGGAAGTGGCAACCTGTTGTAGAGAATAATGAGAAGAATAAACAAAACAACAAAATGAATAGTAACAAATAGAAGATTGGAGATAATTTAGTTGATGAGATTAGAAGATCTGTTAACAAATACTCTATCCTTGACTCTCTTCCTGATGATAATGATGTAGAACTGAAAATGCTAAAGGAAAGAATGATTGTTGATAAATTTTTAATTGCTAAAGTTCAACCAACAATCAATGAATCAATTTAAGGATATGACAGAGTACTTTAAAACAAAATGGAATGAGATCCAAGTGAATAATGGTAATGCTGAGCAGGACACTAGTGATATGGATGATGTTTTTGAGAATAATGAGGGAACTGCAAAAGTTATGAGGGATAATGAAGTTTGTGGTATTGAGGGAGGTGTGCTAAATGATGATTTTTATGGATTATAGAATTGGTGTTTGAAATATTAGAGGTATGAATACCTCTGAGAAGCAAAATGAGGTTATGAATTTATTGAGAAGTGAAAATATAAAGGTGTGTACAGTTTTGGAGACAAGACTGAAGAAAACAAAACTTCAAAAGGCACGTGACAGGATTTTTGAGAGGTGGACTTAGGTATCTAATATGCAGGAATGTATTAAAGGATGTAGAATTGTTGTGGGTTGGAACAATGATGGTACTGATGTTAAAATTCTACACAAAACAAGTCAATCCATTTTCTGTGTAATAAGTTCAACAAAGTACGATTTTAAGTGTTTCTACACCTTTGTGTATGCTGCTAATGAAGGGATAGATAGAGGAAACCTATGGAAGGAGTTGGTTCAAGAGAATAGATATGTTAATGGTAACCCTTGGTGTATTTCAGGGGATTTAAATGTGACTTTGCAGCCTAATAAACATTCATGTGGTAGCTCTGTAATGAATACTGATATGATGGAATTTCAAGATTGTTTGAATGAGATTGAAGTAGAAGACATATGCAGATCAGGGCTCCATTTTACATGGACTAAGAACCTGCAAAGAACTAAAGCTGGTAATATGACTGGAATCCTCAAAAAGCTTGACATAGTAATGTCTAATGAAGAGTTCATAAAGAAATTTCCCAATGCTCATGCTAAGTTCCTTCCATATCTTATCTCTGACCATACTCCCTCTATTTTATGTATTCCAACAACTATAAAAAAGAAAGCCAAAGCTTTTAGGTTTGCTAATTTTTTAACTAACAAACAGGAATTTATTCCTATTGTTAGTGAGATTTGGGGGAAGAATATTCATGGATGTCATATGTGTCAAATAGTTAAAAAGATGAAAAGCTTGAAGATCCCTCTTAACAAATTGGCATTGTGTAAAGGCAATCTCTTCAAAAGGGTTGAGTCTCTTATGGTTCAACTCCAAAAAGTGCAGACTGACATTGACATTGATCCTCACAATCCTGTGCTTAGAGATCTTGAAGCTATGCTTGTGAAGGAGTTCTATGAAGCTGAATCAGATGAGGAAAAATTCTAATTTCAGCAAGCAAAGATTAGATGGTTAAGTAATGGGGATAAGAATAGTAGCTATTTCCACAAAGTCCTAAAGGGAAGGAGTAATAAAAGCAAAATCCTTAGTCTTAGTGATTATTCTGGAAACATTTATAATGGTGATCAAATTCCTGAGCTCTTCTTAAAGCATTTTGAAGGATTCATAGGTAATGCCCAGCCTGTTGATTGTGGTTTTTATACACTATAAAATATTTATACTAATATAA